>JAJJMB010009300.1:10948-37224 GCA_023531105.1 Papaver atlanticum | reverse complement strand
TATAAAGAAAACACCGAGATTCTGGATTCCACCATTGACCAATTAAGTGATAAACTCTAATCAATATTCATGCAATTTTTTTCTTTTAAAGTGATTCTAATATTTTGCCTCTAATAGATTTTTGAAATAATAGTTGTAAACACAAAGCATGAAACATCAAAAGTTTTAAAACCTAGCATGTTCCATCAAAATAACTCACAACTACTCAATAAAAATCAATTTTCCTATATTAGTTCTATGCAAATAATCATATAAAAATATTGCAAAAAATAATTAAAATAGAATTATACCACTTTTCATGGAACAATGGCTTCCTCCGTCGCCTCGGCTAAGGGGTTTGGCTCCTCATATTAATCATGTTCTCAAAATACATCTTTGGTGTTCAAAAATTGATTAAAAGGGAGAAAAGAGTATACTGTAGTCGCTGAAAGTCTAAAACAGAAGACTGAACGTTGCTGAAAGGTTTCGGTGGCTGCAGACAAGAACGATAGAAATTTATTGTCACTGAAATAAGTCTGCCCCTGCGATAGGCTTGAGTGTCTTATGTTCTTCGTTTCTTCTTCGCAGCAGCAGCAGAACAGAATTTTTGTCTCTGATTTTCTTTGCTTCTCTAGTGCTCTAAACCTCTCCAAAGTGTTCATTCCCCTTCCTAGGACTCGTATCAACTCTTTTATACATCATAGGGCAACTAAAAATCGAGAAATTCCTTCTTTTCTTCGTTCCAAAGTTCCAAATTTTCTTTCTCTTTTTATCTCTTCTACACGTCTCTAGAAGTGATATTATCGGTTAGATGGTAGAATCAAATCAATAGGATATTTTCTCTCCACTTCTTCACATTTGTTTCCAAAAATAAACCATAAACTTGCCGTAATTTACCCGTGATATTATTCGTCCCTGTTTCGCCGAGATATGCTTGGAAGATTGCTTTCTTGGCGTATCTAAAACCCTTACCACTCCTGTTTGACTGAACCAGGCCCAATATAATCCAAAACGTCCAAGAAGTCCGAAAGAAACCCATCCAAATCTCGATCCAAAACTCTGCCAGTAGACTGCCAAGTTTTCCCGCCAAAAGTAAAATTCAAACGAAGGGGATGACCTCCCCTTATCCGGACCAGGGGTGCGAATAGCAAGTGGATACCCTTTAGTAATCTGGGTGCCCCTTAGTAATTTTCCCCCATGAGCGCAAAAACCACTTTTCGAGCCAATTTCGCCGCAAAAGCCTATTTCTCCAAAAACACCTACAAAGGGATAAAATACCAAAATTAGTACAAAAATGGGTACTAACAATATACACAAAAGAGATGAAAATTGAGCTAACTGCAGTGTTATCTGAGTAGGTTTCATTTCACCAAGTCCTAGCTGTAAATACACATGGTACGGCAGTAAGTTCACACTAGCTCCTAAGTCAAGTAAAGCTTTTTCTTCCCGGAATTTACCTATTGTACACGCAATGGTAGGGGAACCTGGGTCTTTGTACTTTGGAGTTGTGGTGTTCTGAATAATTGAGCTTACGTGACTAGCTAAAAAGGCTTTCTTATGGATGCTAAGTTTTCGCTTTCGCATACACATATCCTTAAGGAACTTGGCATAAGCAGGAATTTTCCTAATTGCATCTAATAAAGGAAGGTTTATGGTAACTTGCTTAAAAACCTCCAATATGTCATTAAAGTTCGATTCCTTCTTTGTTGGTACTAATAGCTGGGGAAATGGGGCTCTAGGCACAGAATCAGACCTCCCAGGGACTGAATTGACATCATCAGAAACTTTATCGGTCTCCTCAACTATGGGTGGTCCTAAGGGGTGAACTACAGTATGTTCACTATCAAGCATGGTTACCCCATTGTCTACAATTCTACCACTCCTAAGGGTTCTAATATCATTCAATTGATTAGATGATTTTGTACCTACTTCATGAACTCCTCTAGGGTTGGGTTTTGTTTGACTAGGAAACCTACCTTTTTCTCTCAAAGACTCATTTATCATACCAACCTGGGTTTTTAACTCGGAAATAGCCTGACTATTTTCTTGTCCTATCTTGTTACTAGCTTGTAGACTTTGTTCTACTGATTGCTGAAATTTTGCAGTTTGTTGAGTTAACAAAATGAGAGACTCCTCTAGGCTTAGGATTTTCTTATCTGACTGATTCTGAAATTGAGCTTGTCCCGAAGTATTCTTAGCATAACTAAAACCTGGGGGAGCATTAGAATAACTAAACTGACCTTGATTCTGGCCCTTAGACCATGCAAGGTTCGGATGGTTTCTCCATCCAGGATTATAGGTTTCTGAATATGGATCAAATTTCTGACGATTATCGAGTCTAGTGTTATTATAAAGAGCATTGGCTTGCTCTTCATTATTATGGCCTTCCTAAAAAGGCTCCAATCTACCACTAGTGTGACCCATTTCTAGAACTTCTAACCTTTTAGTTATCGCTGCAATCTTGGCATCTGATTCAAAGCCTCCTTCTATCCTATTAACGTTTCCTATGCTTAGAAGAATTGTTTTCCGGGGTTCCCTACTATTTTCCCATTGTTGGGTCTTTTCGGCGGCTTCATTCAAAAATGTCATTGCCGCATCAACAGTTTGGTTCTCAAACCCACCTGGACACAGAGCTTCAACCGTGGTTATTGTGGAATAATCTAAACCCTCATAAAGGATCTGAACTAGCCTAACGTTTTCTAAACCATGGTGAGGACATTGTGTTAACAAATCATTGAACCTTTCCAAATACCTATACAAAGATTCTCCCTCTTTTTGTGAGAATGTGCAGATTTGCGTCCTAATCGACGATGTTTTATGCCTAGGGAAAAACTTATTGAAAAAGACAGATGTAAGTTGTTCATATGTTTCGATTGACTCAGGAGTCAAACTATACAGCCACGATTTGGCTTTATCTTTCAGGGAAAAAGGAAATAACCTAAGTTTCAAAGCATCATCATCTAAGCCTCTAATTCTTAGGGTACTGCAAATTTCTTCAAAATCCCTAACATGGAAATAAGGGTTTTCATTTTCTTTCCCTAAAAAGATTGGGAGCATCTGTATGGTCCCAGGTCTAAGCTCATAATTGGCTTCTGTGTCAGCTAACTTAATACACGAGGGACGAGTAGTCCTAGTCGGATTCAACAAAGCTTTCAAAGTAGCCATTTCTGGTACTATCGGAGTATTAGGGATTCTCTCTTCAGGAGAATGTTCAAAAAAAGACTCTCCGAAAATTGGACTTTCTAGATTAAGGTAATCAAGACGCTTAGAACTGCTAGGTTTTTCTTTAACAAATCTACCTAGGGCGTCTCTTTTACGTTCAGGCATACAAGAGTTTCCAAATTGGAAGGGTGAGCAATCACAAATCAAAGACGACTCAACCAAATCAAACCTATTGATTTCTAGCAAACAAAAAGCATGATGGCTCCACTTAGATTGTTTCTAGACCAGCTTCTACTCTTCCAAGAGGCAACTGGGTACAATTTTAGCAAACCTCGTAGGACGATCCGAATAAAGTAAGTCGAAGAGAGGTAGGAGAAGCTCAGAGGATCTTTGATACCCCCACCTCTTTGGCAACGCTTCCCTGGGTTACATGGCGGCTCTAATCGACTTACAGTAATTTTCCTGAACTTTGAGTTAGGCTAACAAGATACCCAATATGATCCTTTTGAACGACTTTCCTATAAGCTCGTTACCCTATCGGTCTCTATCTAGTCAATATTTTAATCTTGGGTTCGCGTTCGGTACCGTTTTCCTAAGGCGGGCAAGAAGAGAACGGTGATGAAATCCGTAACCTTATCTTGTATGGCCAGGCCTTTCCCTTTACTAGGAAAATAAATGTCCGTATTCAGAACCTCAACAGATATGCACCTTAAGGAATACAGTAACTCGCTGACAGGGGATTCACGAGTGTTCATAATCTTACCTCCCGTTCCAGACGGGGGATGAATCGGTTGTAGTCGACTCGGGCCACTGACTCCTGTGTCAGTGTGCGAACCCAAGGTGCAGAGACAATATCGTAATTGTCCTCCTTCTCTGCAAACAATTTTTATATTTAAGGATACCCTTCCGTAGGGTATATAAAAATAAAAAATAAAAATAGTGATCAAAGTCCAAAAAGTCCAAAAAAATATATAATTTTTTTTACAAAATTACAAAATAATAAAGAAACCCTAATACAATTTTTTTTGTTTTTTCTACAAAAAATAAACAAAACCCTAAAATAAATAAAAAATAAACTAAAAAAATAACTAAAATAAAATTGTCTTCTTTTCCGTTCTTTTCGCTTTAATCTTTAGCTCCAAGTCTTTACGAAATCACCAAACTCCTTGGCTCAATTTTTTTATTTACGTTCCAAAACCTGTAGACAAAAGACAAATACCCAAAAACGTAAAATAGAACAAAATAAATAAAAATAAAAATAAATCTAAAACCCTAAAAACAAGTCCCCGGCAGCGGCGCCAAAAATTGATGTGTTTTGTAGTTGTAGTGGTAAAAAGATTCGTTGCTCGAACTTGTGAAGGATTTTTTTTAGACTTAAATTAAACTCAACAATTCAAATAAGTTATATCAAAAATATAAAGAAAACACCGAGATTCTGGATTTCACCATTGACCAATTAAGTGATAAACTTTAATCAATATTCATGCAATTTTTTTTATTTTAAAGTGATTCTAATATTTTGCCTCTAATAGATTTTTGAAGTAATAGTTGTAAACAAAAAGCATGAAACATCAAAAGTTTTAAAACCTAGCATGTTCCATCAAAACAACTCACAACTACTCAATAAAAATCAATTTTCCTATATTAAAATAAAGGGTTTTTCGAAGTTGTGAATTTCATGGATTCATAATGTTTGTCGTGACTTGAAAACGAATCATGATATATTCCCACAAAAGATTTTTCATGGATTAATAATTTTTGTTCGACATTAACAATGAACTAATTATGAGGCGTACAAAAGGCCACCGCGAACTATTGCTATATCATTATGTTGTTGTTAAGATTCAAAATACCGGAAACTATAGCACATTAAAGATTTAAAGGCCTAGACAAATAAAGCTCCCACGTTGAACGGTGAGGAAACCCTCGCTTCTTATTGGTCGAAATAGTTTTTTTTTGATTTTTTTGAAACGAGCGTTTTGGTGAGGACACTTGACAATGTATGATTGGTTTAAAAAGAATAGGAAAAAGATGAAAATAAAGGAAACTAAATTCAATTTGGAATTCATGACTTGACAATATTTAGGTGAGGACACTTGGCAACGTATGCTTGATTTAAAAATTACAAACTCAGGAGGAAAACCTAACTTACCGTGTTTGGAATTTTATGGAAATCCAAATTCAATTTAGAAATCGAGTACCTACCATATTAAGACTCTTTTTATCCAAATTAATATATAAAGGGGAAAAAAATCCGCATATTTTCTGTGAAAATGAAAGGAAAAAATAAATAAAATATATACATATTCTCCACTTAGTTAATGTATTTGCCCCCCACACAAAATAAAAAATACATAGCCACGGGGCAGGGCGAAGCCCTACGCACACAAATAAAAAATGCATCGCCACGGGGCGGGGCGAAGCCCCGCGCATACCAAATAAAAAAAATGCATCGTCACGGGGGGCGGCGAGCCCCTGCGCACCAAATCAAAAAGGCGAGGAGAAGCCCGCGCACACCAAATAAAAAATACACCTCCACGGGGCGGGCTAAGCCCCGCGCACATCAAATGAAAAATGCACCGCCACAGGGCGGGGCGAAGCCCCGCGCACACCAAATAAAAAATACACCTCCACGGGGCGGGCTAAGCCCCGCGCACATCAAATGAAAAATGCACCGCCACAGGGCGGGGCGAAACCCCGCACACACCAAATAGAAAATGCATCGCCACGGGGTGGGGCGAAGCCCCGTGCTCATCAAGTTAAAAGAAAAAAATGCCAGGCACAAATCTAGTTGGTGTGATACACGTTTCTTGTTTTGTTTAATGAAAGCATGATGAGTATATGTAGTGATTAATTTATCAATAAATTAAGAGAGATTAGCGGTTGCAATCAATTAAACTTGAATTAACAAGTACACTGTCAACTCTTAAGTGATAGTCAATTAATTACTGGATTATTTAGTTTTTTTTCCTGATCGTGATTCGTGAAAGAAAGATATCAGCATATTCATCATGTACCGTATCTTTCAAAAGGTAAAATATCTAATTAACGTGGACCTTACAAATTCTAAATTTTATGGGGCAAGGTCTAGTCTATAGAGTACTTGTATATGACTTTTACTGAACCAGTCTTTAAAAAATATAAATGTACAATGCAATTTTTCTATGTATAGAATCATAGAATGTGATCATAAACTCGCAGAGATATGATCATGTATACATGTTCTACGAAGCCATGGAATACGAGATGAACCTCTTATCCGATTTCAACGGAATAAATCATTCATACTGGATTGGGGTTCCACCAACTGGGCTGCGTGTACCAATGAACAGCAGCCTGGCAGTCCTTTGGGTAATTGGTGGTAAACCAGCAAATGGAATGTTGATCAGATTAAAATACAACGATATTTTGGGGACTACTCAAAAAAAGATGGGGATTACTTTGTGATAGGAATGTCCACTCTACATTCTAAGGGGTGTCCTAAAAGATTAGGGAAGACTAATCTGCCCCTATCCTAATTAAGGTTATAACTAATCCTAATAACCTACTAATTTAACCACTACCCACTAATCTAACCCACTAAATTAAAACTTAAATTAAAACCTAAAATCAGTTTCAAAATCTTTTCTTTTCTTTTATTCTTCATCTTCTTCTTCTTCTTCTTCTCTTCTTTTCTCCTTCTTCGTAGACATCGACGTTAATCGTCGATTCGAAAAAATTTCATCGTCGATTAATCAATCTTTATAAACAATGCGTTCTAAGCAGACACCAAGAATTCCAGGATTGAGTCTGAGACTGGCAAATATAGCGAATCTCCCAAATCAATTTCAAATTGATAAATAACTTCAAGCAAAGTTGGGAGACCAAGTCAAGCATCCAACATCCACCAAGAAGTCCGATTCGAGTAAAATGAAAATCCTCCGGTAATTTCCTTCATACCCATTCCTTTTAATCATTTTTTGTTGAAGAAATCGATTGGAAATCATCAAAAACCATAGAAAATGGTAGTTACAGTATAGATTTCGGCTAGGAGAAATTTTGAAAACCATAGATTTTGGTAACCGAACTTTCAATATGAAGAACAGTTCGGCCAATTAGGAATTTTTAGGTAACCGAACTATGTAGTTCGGTAAGCTCGCAAAAAAAATATCGTAACCGAACTCCTTCTTTATATGAGAAATTTGAGTTCGGTTTAGTCGATAAATTTATATAGGTAACCGAACTGTGATAAAATATAGTTCGGTTACTTCGCAATTTCTATGGGGTAACCGAACTTTGATCTGTCAACACCAAACTTGTAGTTCGGTGACTTCGCAACTTATACCAGATAACCGAACTTTAGTCTGTTAACATTTTGTGTTTGATGTAATCCCATGTTCAATTTTATTTGATAAGACAATATTCTGTTTAGCTAATAATGTGGTTTTCATTCATTAGGAACAAAGGAAAAAAATAATATAATCCCCACCTAGATGAAGATTTGAGAACTCCCACCCCTCGTGGTAGAATACATTTGGATTTCCGAAACCGTGGTACTAAAAATGCTAAACATGGAGGGGGATCGTTACAGGAAGTGAACCAAGAGAATGTTCGTAATGTAATCCAAGATGTCAATCAAGAGGTGATGGAGAATACAATTGATAATGTTATTGAAGAAGAGAATGATGGTGAAGAAGAGCAAGGAAATGAAGACCAATGAAATGAAGAGGTTGAACAACAAAGTGAACACGTTGAAAATGTAGAGGAAGAAGAACAAGAACAGGGCAAAGAAGGAGAAGGACAAGAGGAAGAGAAGGATGAGGAAGAAGAGGAGGAAGAGGAGGGAAAGGATGAAGAAGAGGAAGAGGAAGAAGAGGAGGAAGAGTAAGAAGAGCAAGAAATTGTTCCTGTTAAAGAGAAAAAGAAGCCGAATCCGCCTTGTGATAGATACTTACACATTCCCCTTGATAATTTGTGTTTTCCACCAGTGAACCCAACTTATGGTACTCCAAATGATGGAGGGGCAACATTGTTTGGCTACACACACTCATGGGCTGCGAAGATCTATGCGACAAAGGTATTCTTTAAGTTCATTCTTAACTAACAAAACGATTTTTTTTGGGACATGTTTCGTCAAGTATTAATAGTGTTATGTTCTTTTCGTAGGATCATAATGATGTAGTTCGTCTTATTCGTCGTCAAAAGGCGTCCAAATGGGATCTTTCTTTGGAGTGTGATGAGTTTCAAGCAAAGGTTAAAGAATGTGTGTTATGAAGAGCTATTGAGTACGCACATGTGGATTTTGACGCTGTTGCCGTATCCGTATTTCTCGAGAGGCATTATCCCGAGACATATACAATGCATCTTCCATCTGGCGAGATGGGAATTACTCCCGATGATTGCAAGAGAATCACCGGCTTACCAGTGGAAGGTAAATGTCTTCGAGAAGGCTACAACCCCTCGATGCGTTATGAAGCTCTTGAAGAATTGGCTCTAAAATGTCTAGGATGGGATGCAAGAAAGGCTCAATGTAAGTTTAGACGTTCTGTGAGGTCCCCTAAACGTGGCGATGAGTATAATCCAAGAGAGGAAAATGGAGCATTGAAGAAGATGGTGAAGAAATTCAAGTTGGTAAAGTTGAAGGCAGCATTTGGAGGGACAAGAAAGAAGGTGGAGAAAGGAAAGTTGGTGATGGACCAGGAGACCCTTAGGCATCATGTCACCACTTATTGGTTATATCAGCTAGGAACCGTCATTTTCACCAACACTTCTGGAAATAGGGTGGATGCACATTATCTATAGTTTTTGGAGAATCTCGATGAGATTAACAAATACTCTTGGGCCACTGGGGTGCTTGCTTTTGTTCTAGGAGAGATGAGCAAAGGGTCGAGGATTAAGACAACTCAAATTGGAGGTTACTTAACAATTATTCAGGTGACCTTCTACATTGTTAATTAGCAAATTATTCGCTAAAATTTTCTGCTTCCAAATCAATTTTCATGTATTTGGTTAATATTTTCGTATTTTCGCATAGGTTTTGATTTATGACCACTTCCCTTCATTGGGATTGGCTAAGGAAAAGACACCTTATCCCTATGACGAACCTACAGCAGGAAAATGGTTGTTTTTGGACGCACAAAAGAAGTCTAAAGAAGAGTAGTTGACTTCGTTGAGGGAGAAATTGGATAAACTTACGGTGAACGATGTGGTATTTCATCCATACGCCGTACCCGATGATGTCCATGTAGATGAAGAAGATTTGAATGGTTTCTCTACCGTCTCGGCTTACTATGAACCAATTTGGTATCCTAATGGCTACGTAATATATAATCCAAGGAGAATACTAAGACAACTTTGTTGTGTCCAAATGGATCCCGATGTGGAGAATGAAAATTTCAATTTGCTGGTTCAAGGAACAAAGAACACCGAGAAATATTTTGTCCCAAAACATGAACCAACTCCTACGGTAGGACATTGGAATGCACTTGGTAACTACTACTTACCTTTAGGTGATTGTGTACCTTTTGGTGGAGATGTAAATGCATGTGATGAAGATTATATGGAGTTTTATCAAGGAATTAGTCATCCTACTGTGATAAATAGAGAACAACAAGCTAAGACTGATAAGGCGAAGGCGAAGGCAAAGGAGAGGGAGGCTAAGAGAGCTCAGAAGGAGATGCCTATTTGTGGAAAAGAAGCAAAAATGTTATGGGATAATGTGGTAAGAAAATGTCTTCTCTTATACTTCCTTGTTGTTTGAAAGTATTGAAAATATATTTACTTATGCTTAAAATTGGAATCAGGTGAAGAAGGGTACGAAATTGTTGAAGAAGTGGATGGCTAAAATCCGTAGTGGAGAGCCGATGTCGACTAAGGAACAAACCTACTACTACGGCGAGTGGGAGGGTCTTATAACTAAAAGAATAATGGATCCAAGTAGGTCTAAGTAATTGAAGAGGGGTCAACAACAAGGAGAATGTTCAAGTTGCGCCGTGGAGAAAACCGGTCGAATAGATGAAACCCCAAGTGATGAGGAAGTTCAACCTAAAACTCGTGGTAAACAAGGAAGTAGTAAAAGGGTTCGTCGTAGTGGTCGTTAGTGATTTCGTATGGTTTTAGTTTCAAAAAACATCTTAGTTATGGATTTCGTATTTAATTTCGTATGTTTGTGTGTTTTAAACAATTAGTTAAGGATTTCGTAGTTTGGTATGTATAACAACTTTTATATTTGTTTTAGAGCCTTGTTTGTGTTTTTAATTTTAATTGGGTTTGTGTTTTCAATTTTATAAGGCTGAAATTTTGAATACAGGATGTTTTTCGGCAACCTGAAATTTTTACACAGCTAACCGAACTTAAAGTTCGGTAACCTGTGACAAATTCAAGGTCACCGAACTATTTTTTCGGCAAACAACTAAATCCTACCAGGTTGTCGAAGACAGAGTTCGGTTACCTCGTTACATTTTCACTGGTTGCCGAACTCTTCTCTGAAGACTCAATTTTTTTCTTTTGCACAAGTTGGAAAATTCATTCTATTGATGCAGAAATCACAGAACTCCACTCTTAGGTTTGTTTTAGAGTGGTTTGTGTATCATATATATGTTAAGTTTGTGACTTAGCATTCAAATAAAAGTTCGGTAACCTCAATTTTTACCTTGTAACCGAACTTTCTAGTTCGGTTAGCAAAGTATAATATCACTGGTTGCCGAACTCGTCTCTGGAGACTCAAAAAATTTCTTTTGCACAAGTTGGAAAAGTCATTCTCTTGATGCAGAAATCACAGAACTATACTCTTAGGTTTGTTTTAGAGTGGTTTGTGTATCATATATATGTTAAGTTTGTGACTGAGCCTTCAAATAAAAGTTCGGTTACTTCAATTTTTACCTTGTAACTGAACTTTTCTAGTTCGGTTAGCAAAGTATAATATCACTGGTTGCCGAACTCGTTTCTGGAGACTCAAAATTTTGCTTTTGCACAAGTTGGAAAAGTCATTCTCTTGATGCAGAAATCACAGAACTACACTCTTAGGTTTGTTTTAGAGTGGTTTGTGTATCATATATATGTTCAGTTTGTGACTGAGCCTTCAAATAAAAGTTCGGTTACCTCATTTTTTACCATGTAACCGAACTTTGTAGTTCGGTTGGCTCGCAAATTTTTATTTGCTAACCGAACTTTGAATTTTGAAATTACAATGTTCTTTATCTACCACAAATATCAAGTAACGGCTATTTATTTTGAAAATATAGCCGTTATACACCTCAATGGTATATATATGTATCTCATAGTTAACATTTTGTTTCAAAATCTCCTAAAAATGGCAGCTACTAGTCCTAAATTTACTCTAGATGAAGATCTTTCTCTTTGCAGAAACTACATACTATACTATCCAAAGAGGGGTGAAGAACGAATAATGAATGGCATTATGAGTCAATGCTATTGGGGGAAAATTCATGAGAAATTCTGTTCCAACACAACAAACCCTCATAACCGTGACCATATAGCTTTGTTCATTCAATTTAATAAGATAAGAGCTAGAGTTGTGGAATTTATGGCTTTATTTCGGATTGTAAGGCGGTATCGACTTAGGGGTGAAACATTCGACGAAATCATTTTAACATCCAAAAATGAATGGCGAAGATGGAAGAGAAAGAATTTCAAATATGAAGATCATTTCCGCATCCTTAAAGACTTTTTCATAACGCGTTTAGGATATTAAATGTTATGAAATTTTATTTCAGAAAGTCCTGTAATAGTTCGGCATTGTCTTGTAATTTCATTTCCTAACCGAACTTCTATCCTGTAATAGTTCGTCAATGTCCTGTAATCTAAGTTCCTAACCGAACTTCTATTTGTGAACTTAAATTTAGAAGTTGAAAAATATCCAAGAATTTCATTTTATTAAAAAAATAGTCGTTGAGTGAGTAATAACAGGGTAGAAATCAAAATTAGCCGTTGGGTCAATGTTAAAACAGAAGTGCAAAAAAACAGGTGTTCGGCAACCTGAAATATTTGCGCAGGCAACCGAACTTAAGTTAGGAAATCTCGATAATCATATGTGCTAACCGAACTATTATCTGTCAACTCAATAAAATACTAACATTAACTCGATAATGAATACCACACTTCAAAAAACATAGTATTAGATTGATAAGCATACTTAGTTCCATTACATGTGTCATTTAATCATCCTCAAGTGAAATTTGACCTTCATGTACAATTTCGTACGATTTCTTCAAAGCTTTCCACATCTCCATGTTATGCTCATACATAATACACCAACCCAACATTATATCGAGGTTAAATGCAGGCCAATAAGAGTTTCCGGATATTGGAGGCAGTGGACAATCGGGTTTTAAACGGAGGCCTATAAAGTGGTTGTTGTTAGTCAATGCCATCACACATCTCCTTTGTATGAGTTGCTCGACACATACGGTTATTTTCGGGGTGAAGGTGAAACTAGCATACTTTGATAAATAATGAACCACACAATTAAATGCCTCGGCGATTAAGTGTCCACATATCGGCATGCTCATCCAATAATCCGTTGTGATCGGATGGCCCCCATGAAGACGACGTTGATACTTAACAAATTGCTCATTGAGACTACCCACCCTATCGCACAATATTGTCTTGTAAAAGGCCGGATTCTCCTTTAGTTTGGACAACAACCTTTGCCTTATATGAGTGATTGCACACCCATTATTTAGCTTGGCACCTTCAATGAAAGGCCCAAGTTGTTGATCGACAACATGAAAACCACAATTACCATCCGGAGGAACGTCGTCGGTGGATATAACGTATTCTCTAATTATAGAGGTAGCTCATTCAAATAGTCTCTATTTGGATCCTCAAGCTTCACGTCTAGAGAAGATGGTTGGATAGGGCAAATTGGAGACTTAAGCTTCACGTCGCCGGAAGATGGTTGTCTTGGTTGTGATGGACACATCGTACCTTTTTTCTTCAAATCTCGCTCACTTGTTTCGCCTTTCTCCTCAATACTCCTACCCCGTTTTTTGGTTTGCTCCAAGTACATTGCCGCGGTATACTCATGGGCCGAAGGATCTCTAGTAAATGGGGTTTGCTCACTTTTCTTCTTACGTAACACCTTTGCATATTCTCTTAGTTGTTTTTTAGTTACCTTTGCGTTTTCCTTTTGACGGTTCATAAACACTCTCCGAAGTTTGTGGATATATGATTTTCCTCATGCCATCCCAAAATATTTGTTTTTGGAGCTTGTTCATGCCACGATACATCTCTAGTACGGTTCTACCCATTTCATTATCACCAAACTCCTCTCCGGATTCTTCTCCCTTTGGAGGAGGGATGAAACTTAGATGCTTCCAATATGGGTCAATGTCACTTAAAGGGATTACGCCATGCTCATAGTTGATTATCATATGGCGACAAGGGAGTCCCATAGACTTCTTCATGTTACATACACACACCTCATCCCTCTTGGTTTCCAACTTATCAATCAACTCGACTTCTATAATCAACAACTTCATACATTACCGATATACGTTGTAATGGATTCCCTTGAACAATGGGTGGTCGGCATATTTTCTGATCATTAATATACGGCTTTTTTTGAACTTCTCTTTAATTCTATCAATGTCGCGCTTGAAGTAATTTTCCATAGCATTCCACACGATTACGAAATTATAAACACATCCAAAGAGATTCTTCTTCAACCGATGGTGAGCCGACTCTAATAAACTTTTCGCTTGATTTCCCAAGTGTTTATATTGGTTGGTATAGGCATTAACAAACCTCTCTTTGTGTAGTTCCGACCATTGGCGAAGAACATACGATACAACACCGGGATAATCGGAAGTATCCCAATGGGCGATAAACTCCGCAAGATTTAGATGATACTCTTCCTCGGTAAGAGACCAACACAATGATTCCTATTCACCGTTGAAAGAAACACATTTAGCGTAATTTATATCGTATTGTTTTTCAACTTCCTCTTTTGCATCCGCTCGTTCATGTTCCGGTAGCATCTTAATCTCTTCATATCCTTTTTTCTTGGGTGGACAAATTATTGGCTTGCACCTATTTATCAAATTAGCCCATATATGGAACGTACAAAGCATATTGTGTGCTAATGGAAACACTACCTCTATTGCATTCATCAATGCGACTTCATTGTCGGTGACTATAACCCCGGGAATATCATCACCTCGGAAGATTGCCTTAACTTGTTGTAGTGCCCAAATGTAACTAGGTTCTTGCTCGTCCCTTAAGAAACAAAATGCCACGGTAAACGGTGACTTCGTCGAAGTACGCCCAACAATATTCAACAATGGCATCTCATACTTTTTCGTCTTATAAGTACAATCCATTATGAGAACTTCATGAAAGCATTGAGCCAATTGAACACTCGTTGGATGCGCAATGAAGAGTTGTGTTATCTCTCCGTCCGAATCCACATCCTTTTGAACCGCGTAGTCTTTCTCTTTGGCAAAAAAAAACAATTGTTGCATCACTTTTCTATCTCTCCATTCCTTCTTTCTAATTGTCCCAATTGCATTACAAATGGTGGACAAAGATGAGTGGTTATCCTTGTTATCCTCCTTTAGTATTTGGAGCATTTGAATCGGTGAAAGACCCATTTTCCTCATTTTAGCTACCTTGTCCATCTCTTCAGAAGTTAGCTTGGCCGCCATGAAATGTCCTTCAATATGCTCCGGACGAGGGTGGTTATGACAACCTTCCATAACCTTGTAGAGAACCCATCCACCCAATTCTTCGTTGTAATTAAATGCAAGCTTGAATGGGCATTTAATCTTCTTTGAGAAAGTTTTGTTCTTCCTATTTGTCTTTCCTTTATAAACATAACCCTTCCTCTTGTGGCTTTTATCGGGATCACCGCTTCTCTCACAAACCATTTCAAAATGGGTTTTGCTTTCTCTCCCATTCAATACTAATACGCACATGTCTTTTAGTGCATGTTGTCTAGCCCAACTCTTTGCCTCTAAAGGAATTTTGAATACCAAGTCATTCATGTAGTGATGAGACGTGTCATCGTACAAAATATCAACAAGGGTAGGTTGATTTTCCATTGGTTCTATTGGATCAGATGCAACCTACGAGTAATAGCACAACGTCAATACCAACTAAAAATAAGAAATACTTAAATTTTCGGCAATGTAAAAATAATATACGATCCCGCCGAACAAAAAGTTCGGTTATGAAAAAAAAATTGCGATCTTGCCGAACTTGTTCTTTGGAATTTTCTATGGTATAGTTCGGCAACATAATTACTACACTCGACTAAACCGAACTACAAAGTTCAGTTAGCTATTCAATGAACGTGATTTGCGATCTTGCCGAACAAAAAGTTCGTTAATAAAGGGACTAAACTCGACTAAACCTAACTATTAACTGTATACTCTATAAAATTAGTTCGGCAACGTTTTCTTGAAAAAGATAACCGAACTCTCAAAAACCTCCATTAAAAAAGAATTCGGTTTTCTGCGTATGCTGAAATGAGTAACCGAACTGCACATACAGAAGAGTTCGGCTACCTGTTTTGCAGAATTGCTAACCGAACTACTTTGACCTAGCCGAAATTTCTTCCTGAAATTTTCGATTTGCCAATTTTTTGCACAATTCAAGCTACATTAACTAAATTTGAGACATACCTGAGTACCCATAACTTCATCTTCTGGTTGTGGCTGATAAAATTCATCATTTGGGTCGTTAGGTTGAGTTTGGGGTAAATGGCTTTCATCATCTAACAAATAACTCATATCCGGATCATAAGAAATATTGACAAATATATTAAGAGATGAAGAAGGTTCTGATTCTGAGGAGGAGGTATCATCACATGAATCACTCATATCATATTTACTAAACTCAAAATAAGTTTTTTTGAGTTCTTCCCTCTTTTTCTTCATCTTTTTTTCTTCTTCTTCTTCTCTCTCAATAATTCTGATTCTAACAAAACTATCCTATTAATAACTCACTAATCACTAACTAATCAGTAATTAATCATTACACTAACACTAACTAATCAATAAACTAACTAATTTAATTACCAAGGGTAAATTTGGTATTAAAAAAGAATTTAGATAAGGGGTGACCCAAAATTACTTCAAATGTCCTACCAAAAATGAAAGAGTAGTCCCCCACCTTTTTTGAGTAGTCCCCAAAAGATGGTTCTTAAAATAAGGGACAAAAATGTCACGAAAAAGATTCCATAAAACTGGTTCTATAAGGACCTTAACAGGCGGTCTAGCTAGGTACTTTTGATTCTGGCTAGGATCAATAATTTAGTTTAGAATCTCTAATAATTTTCAATAATAGATATCAAATTGAACCAAACAAAATCAAATCACTAGGGAAAAATAATATGTTTTATTCCATTTGTAAGAAGAGCAAAATCACAGTGATCCATGGGGTAGATTGATTCAAACGCACAACCAAATGAAAGTGTCCGTGAAAACGTAACTTGACTCACATCCATTAGAAGTGAAATGATGATTCAACAATCATTTTGGGATAAAATTACATGGCCCCTGCCGGGAACCAAATGTTGAGGGCTTTGTAAGGGGTGCCAACTTAAAATGCATGGGGTTATTGTAACTGGTACCCCGTAGCAGCATTGAAAATTATCACAGAAGATATAATAAGAGAAAATTCAGTAGAGACTGGCAAAATAATGTATTTCATGGTACATATGGATGGGCAAACGCAATTTTGGACAATGAGAAAAGAATTTATCGGTGGTGCTCGAGTCGATCGTCTGCAGTTGAGACGGTCGGCCCAGGGTTGAGTTGTTCAATTATGATTTTCCTTTTCTTTATAGATTCTGATTTGGAAAATGAGAAAACACACTTAGATATGATAATTTTTCTCCAACGAAAATAAGCGCGGATTCAGCAGATGGATGAAGATTCAAACGATAGAAGAACGACCACCAACACCATGACACAATTATATTCGGGGAAAAATACCGCGAGCTCTAGAACCAAGAGTTACTACTGACAAGAAGGTAAATGTAGTTATTCCGGGAGGGAGGACATCAACAAATGTTGTGTGATTATCTTATCAACAAATTTATGTACTCTGATGAAGATTTTCAACATCTCTTTCTTATGCAGCAACACTTGGTTATTAAGCTTATTTGAGAGATTTATCGGGTAAACCTTAAAATCAACTGTCAATTTGACGTACAAAATGTACGACGACGTCGTCTTAAACAAAAGGTTACTGCAGCCATAAAGATTCTAGGTTATGGTATGCCAGTAGATGCCTGTGATGAGTACACCCATATGGAAAATACAAAAACTTACGAAAATCTCAGTATGTTTTGTGAAACTGTAGTCAACCATTTTGGTCTACGTTTTCTACGACAACCAATGCAAGATGATGTCGATCGACTACTAGATGAGGATGCGAATAGTGGTTTTCCCGGAATGCTAGGTAGCTTTTATTGCATGCATTGGATGTGGCATAGATATCCTTATGCTTGGCAAGGCCAGTATAAGGGACACTTGTTAGAGCATTGCTAGGTTGAACCCACCAAGCGTTGGTATGTCAAGTTTGGTTGTCATATTTTAGTATCAAAACTCAATTAGAGTCGCTTGATTAAATGTACTAGAGACCAACTTCGTTTAGGTTATACCATAGAGTCTAGGAATGTTGAGACATACATGTATTACTCTGAAGACCATAAGACGTGAAGACGTATCCACTACAACGAAGACATCATCCTTCCACTTGAGGTATTGTGGTACTGACGTGACTTGTTTCCTTTCCTATCGTTGCTTTCAAGTCGTTTAAAATTAAAACATAACATGCGAGGTTATATTTAATACTCTAGTATTAGACTTGATTATTTTAGTATGATCAAAGTGCCAAGGATGAATATTTAATTACGAGTATAACGTTTATCTTATGAATTTTGTAAATGTGACATCGACATAATCTATGTAACTCGTTACTTGATTGTGTATTGGATATAGGTGTGATTTCATGCTAGGAAACTATGTTTGATTACGTATGTTTAAAGGAAGTACATATACGAAACTTGTTACGTAATCGAAAGGAAATCAATAGGCGTTTTGGTCTGGTTTTCATTGAAGATCTATTGGATGACCAATTCGAACCTAGGTAATAACTTTGGTAGAACCGATCTTGACTTATGTTTAGAGCTATGGTAGAACTGATTTTTACCTAGTTTGGGATATGCGGTAGAACCGATCTTGACTAATGTTGAGAACCTTGGTACAACCGAGCCTTACCTATTTTGGGATACATGGTAGAACCGATTCTAGCTATTGTTGGGAGACATGGTAGAACCGATCCTATCTATTATTGGGAGTCATGGTAGAACCGATCCTTACTTATATTGGGAGTCTTGGTAGAACCGATCCTAGCTATTATTGGGAGTCATGGTAGAACCGATCCTTACCTATATTTGGAGACTTGGTAGAACCGATCTTAACCCATGTTAGGAATCATGGTAGAACTGGTCCCAAGAGCAAAACCGATCCTTCATATTCACATATTACTTTACGGTTTTGTGTGAATTTTGAATTAGGGTTTGCTAATTAGGTAAGTTCCAGATGTCGACATAATTTGGACATGAGTATAATTCTTATCTTTTATTGTCCAAAGATATTCCTTGATACTCAAGGTGATCCCAATCCGAAATATTGAGAATCTTTTAATTAAGAGTTTTCGATTATATGCTTTTAATTTTCCAGTAAATCAAAACTTATCTCTTGGAAAGTTATATTAGTTAAGTGATAAACTAATATTAGATATTTTCTAATGAGAGATTTCGGAATTGTCCAAACAACCCTAGTCTATAAATAGTTGAGTTTGCATTTCTAGCAAACTATTATAAGAGCCTAGCAAACTTCACTTGTGTTGTTTCTGGTGGAGTCGTCTATCCGGAGAGGAAAGTACCCTAATTAGGTGAAATATCTTAAGACCGCTCGTTTAAATACTTTTGTGGGATCAAGAAGCTCTACGAGTACCGTTGGTAGGAAACTAGATAATTGCATTGTTATTTTAGTTTTCGATTATTTATTTGATTGACTAACGGTTATTGAAACTTTGATTGCACCTAGTTTGATTATTCTTGAGAGCCTTCTCTTCTGACATAAGGGTCACTCAAACTAGATCAAAGTATTGACGGGATCTTTAGAACTGTTTTTAGATCTAAAGACAACTTGTGATCATTCATTGTTAACAGACTATGTTATGTGTGTGATAGATAATAAGTGGATTCAAGTTTGTGTTGTGCAAGTACATAAGAATGCAATTGAAGATTTGAAAAAAATAAGATTTTTCTATTGGTTTTCGTATCTCGTGATTTGTGCACACATCTTGAACGGCTGGAATCCGACTTAGATTAGATTTTTCTGATCATAAAGTCGTTTAGATCGGCAACTATCATTTGGTGGTATTCTTCAATATCCGAATGTGATAGTTGTGAATCTAAGTTACTGATTTGAATTGATCTTACCCGACAAAGGAGTTTACTTGTTTAAACGGAAGAGCCTTTGTCACAACTCAACAAATCTTTTTTTTTGAAAGATTATTGGAGTAGATACAGCTTTGTTCCTTTACTGTTTGGAAGGCGATCAAAAGGAGTTGAGTGCTTAAGACTTTACATCAGTAAAGCAACTCAAGATTGATTTGCTGTCTTGGGATTCACGTGCGTGACCGGTAGGTCGTAGACGTAGGGATACTGAAAGAACTAAGTAACTAGGGGTAGATTACTTGGTCTCAACTATACGAAGTTGGCATTGTAATCTGATTAATTCTGAGAGTATTCAAAACTGGACTAGGTCCCGGGTTTTTCTGCATTTACGGTTTCCTCGTTAACAAAATCTTATGTGTATTATTTACTTTTATTTTCCGCAATTATAATTATTTATTATAATTAAAATTAAATACACTTGTACGTTAATACTTTGATCATATAGTCAATCGGTCTTGTACCGTAACTATTGTCAAGTGAATATCAAGTTGTTGTATTGTCTCGACTTTGTGTATAGACAATCACACTTGGTATCAGACTTATAGGTTGAAACAAAAAGATTGTGGTGTATTTGGGTACCCTCGTCTTTTCAACACTGCTAAAAACCAACTTTTGTTCTGGAATTAACGGCTTCTTATGATTGTTGGATAAGACGTTGTTTTTTTTTACTCCCGGGTTGCAACACGGACATCAATATTTTGCATAAATTGCCTCTGTTTGAAAAAGTGAAGTATGAAAATGCTTCAGCTGCAATTTCACTGTAAACTGCAATAACCGTACGGAATTTATCCAGCGTGGTCAACTTCAGTTCAAGCTTACAGTCAGATACCCAAAAACGAGGAAGACCGTGGTAAAAGGTATTTTAACAAGAAACATATGGGATGTAGGAAGGATATTGAACGAGCATTAGGAACTTTTATAAGGAAGTTCCATATAATTATTGGACCATATCGTTCGTTTAAACAAACAAAAATGAATATGGTTATGCTTACCTGCATCATTTTTCATAATATGGTAATTAGGGAGACCCGACGGGATACCAGTTGGACAAGTTATCCAGATAATGATTTGAGAAAAGAATTTCAATTTCACTCATGGTGTGCCCGCATAGAGTATAAAACAGTATAAGAGATAATTTAAAACCGAATTTTATATTTAAGATTAATGGAGGATCTCACTGCACATAATTGGGTTGAATTAGAAAAAATAAACCCTCACATGATGTAATTTGTTTTATGTAATTTGGTTTTGTGTAGTTTGAATTAAACAAACTTTGAAACTGAAACTAAAGATTACACTGAATTTAAAACTAAGGATCACATTGAATTTAACCAACTATCACATCCGGACCTTAAAACTAAAATTAAGCAAGTGTAATAGCAGTTTCATTGTCATCTAAGTCTTCTTCATCGGAATTAATATCAAATGATGTTGAGCGTTGTCGTGCTTTCTGTGCTTGAATTTCATCAAATTCATCGTGCCAGACTCGTAGTTGGCGCAACATTCATTACGTATTCATCACCAGAATTCCTCATGTGCGCATTAAACAAATTTTGTTCAACTGCCTGATGACCTTTCCTCATTTGTGAAACCATTTTCTTACGTTCTATTATTTTAACAATATCGATTTTTTTCTTGTTTTTCAAAAAATTCTTGAATGTTATTTTTTGAAGTTGATGACTGTGTGGCATTTAAGCTGCCTTTCCGTTTCTTTTTGCTTTTTACACCGGTCCATCAAATCTTTTTTCATTCTATTAACATTAAGATTAGAATTACCATGTGGGAATCCGCCAGTGTTGGGTTGAGGGTTTGATTTATTTCTGGTAAAGAATAAGGAGACCCTTGAGAAACATTTGTATTCTCACAAGTTGAATCCTTTGGTACTTGATATCCATTCAGCTGATCGGGGTTATATTGGTTCAGCTTTATGAGGATGTGGAAATATGCTTCGTGCTTGAAACTCGAAGAGTATTTTCTTTGCCATTCCTCTTAAGTTTTTTATTGCCGTAGTTAGAATATTTATAAATTAGTTACAACAACATGAAAAAGAGAGGGTCTAACAACCACATCCAATATTTCGCTTAGCAATCTGTATGGACAAACTCCAATATAATTCCAAGAGAATCAACTAGACAGTCAGACTCAATCAATGGAAATATATCCAAGAGTTGTATCTTTGTTTCAAAATGTAATCAGCAAATCAAACAGATACAAATCCGCGATCCTGATTATTATGTGAAACAACTTGAATGGTACAAAAGACCAATGTTCAAGTGTCAATCAATTTATATCAACAACCAAAGGTTGGATTATCTAATTGATTGAACTAAACATAACCTGTGATATTTCAATTATATAAACAAATATAATGCGGAAAAGAAATAACACGGACACCAGAAATTTTGTTAACGAGGAAACCGCAAATGCAGAAAACCCCCGGGACCTACCACACTGTATTAAGCCGCTACAGACACTAGCCTACTCCAAGTTGAGCCCTAACCAATCTCACATTGATCAAGGTACAGTCACGTTCTTAACGTCTCTGAATCCCAGTAGGACTCTACGCACTTGATTCCCTTAGATGATCTCACCCACAACTAAGAGTTGCTACGACCCAAAGTCGAAGACTTGATAAACCAATCTGTCTCACACAGAAAAGTCTATTGAATAGATAAATTTGTCTCCCACAGAAATACCTAGAAGTTTTGTTCCGTCTTTTGATAAATCAAGGTGAACAGGAACCAATTGATATACCGGACTTATATTCCCGGAGAACAACCTAGAAATATCAATCACCTCATAATAATCTTAATCGTATGGTAGCGAAACAAGATATTGTGGAATCATAAACGATGAGACGAAGATGTTTGTGACTACTTTTTATCTTGCCTATCGTAGAATAAATCTTGAGCAAATCTTAGAGAAGATAGTACTCAATACGATAGAAAACAGCAAGATCAGAACATGCAACTACAGAGAAAATAGTTGGGTCTGGCTTCACAATCCCAATGAAGTCTTCAAGTCGTTAACCTATAGGGTTTCGTGAAAAACCTAAGGTTAAAGGAGAATCGAATCTAGTCGCAACTAGTATCACACATGAGGTGTGGAGATTAGGGTTCCCAGTTGCTAGAGTTCTCCCTTATATAGTCTTCAAATCAGGGTTTGCAATCAATGTTACCTTGGTAACAAAGCATTCAATATTCACCGTTAGATGAAAACCTGATTAGACTCAAGCTAATATCTGTCAACCGTTAGATCGAACTTAGCTTGTTACACACAAATGAAAAGTGACTTCATTTAGATATGGGTAACCGTACCTAAATGTGTGCACCTTTGTTAGCTCAACAATAGTTAACCGAAGTTATCCATATGAACACTTTCATATCAACCTTATTCATCTTAACCATAACTAGTTCAAATGACTCAAATGAAACTAGTTCTAGAGTTGTTCAATTGTTTATATTCTCATAGAAGTATACAAGACACAATTGAAGCAAAATAGATTTTGATTCACTCGAATCGATTCATGAAAATTATAGCCACGGTTTGCAAAAGATTGGATGCCTTATTATATAAATGTATTAGTTCATGAAAAAACCGATTTTAGAACATAACCCACTCAAGTATGCAAATGGGTACGCATACCTAAGTAGCCGGACTTGGACTGTGTTCGCCAGTATGCAAACGGGTACACATACTGTCATACACTTCCAAGTTTCAGTTGAATCCAGTACGCATACTAAAGAACCCGGACTTCAACTGACTTCGCTAGTACGCATACAGGTACGCATACTATAGCTCCCGAACTTTACCTTACCTTGCTAGTACGCATACGGGTATGCATACTACATTCCGGTCTTGGATCAACACATATGCAAATACGCATATTGTGTTTATAATCCAATATGATTAAGTGTTCTAAACTCTCATTTCAATCATTGAAACATTCTCGGAAGATGACAATAGCTGTCTCACACAAACTATTAGCTTCAAAGAAATTTTCAAGTGATCGAATGATCAATACGAAACATTCTGAGTCTACATCAAATGACTGTCTCACACAAATCATGTAAGATGTTACAAGGCGATTTTCAGATGATCATCTTTTGACTTTCGTCAAGAATATAAGATGAACTTGGTTAAAGCGAGAGCTTACCAACACATATTTCGAGAAATATGTAAGCGACTTAAACTCAACTCGAAATATCAAATGTGTATAATCGAAGTCTATATAGCTATACGATTTTTGTCTCAAATAGGAGACAGAGTAGATAGACTTTTGAGTGATAGATGAGTTCAAGTCTCCACATACCTTTTCTTGATGAAGTTCCACAAGCTCCCCTTAGTAGTTCTTCGTCTTCAATTGATGAACGTCGTGAAGTCTAATGCTCAACTACACTTTTTATCCTAATCCGAGACTTAACTATAAGTAGACTAGAAATCAAGACTTATAGTTTTGGCAACTAAACTTGACAACAAGCTTTAGATAGCAACGCTTGCGAGTTCGACCGTGCAGTGCTCTAACAATCTCCCTCTTTGTTAATTTTAATGACAAAACTATGAATACATATGGATTACAAAATAAATAAACTTTGTAGCTTCTCATCCAAATGCTTGATTTCCTTGGTTCTTCAACATTACTCGAAATCTTCGTCACTTCCAAGTACTCCAGTGATTCTGAACGTGTTCAACTCAGCATCATAGTTGTTGAAGATCCGTAGCTATAACAATGAGAAAACAGTAGCTCTCAATCATTGTTAAACAGTGCCATGGTTTCATTACACAACATCAAAGTCCAATTGTATCACAACTTTGATAACAATACTATGGTGATATGTATCACTCCCCCTTAGTCAATACTTCATCTCACATGAAAACCACTCCCACTTACATAATGATCCGTAAACCATATGTATTTGTATTGTGAACTACACATTAATTCTCCCCTTTTTTGTCAATATAAATTGGTAAAGGTACAAAAACTAGTGGGGTCATAATGAAATTCTATAGAGATACTTCATGACTAAAAGAAAACATATCAACTTTGTTTAGATGCAATCATATAGTCGAAACTAAATGCATGTATCAAGGAGTTAATAAAGATACAAGAAAACTCCTACAATATTCCACAGCCGCACTCCCCACAAAGATTTGGCAATTAATCACAAGTTCAATTAAGAACTCTCCCCCATATAATGTCATTCCCGAAAGAACAACAAGAGCGACCTTACTTTTACAAGAAAAGAAGGATTTCCTTGGACATTAAAAAATCACATGAAACATGAATTTGTATCCAAAAACTCAATTAAATTAACCACAAGAGAACCCATGATTAATTTAATCGGAAATGCTCACATAAGAGAATTTACGGAGCCGCACAGTATTTTCACAAAGAAGTGGATCAGGGAAAGACCAATACTGCGGAATATTCAAAGATTCATTCTATTTTTCATCAATATTTGCATAAAGATATATAATAGACTTAATCTTTGCAATCAAAAGTTCATGCTATTTTCCATCAATATTTGCATAATGACATAATAGGCTTAACTTTTGACATATATGAGATAATCATAGTTCACGGATGCAAACACACATATCCCATAATTTTTTTGCAATATATAAAACCAATAAAAATTAATACTGCAAAATCATTTTCCAAATAAACTTTACAATTTAAATAAATAAATCTAAAAACATTGCAAGATGAAAATCGTTGGCAATAGCTATGTGTACTCACAATAATGGATATTCCAAACTCTAGTTATTCTTCTTAAAACACAAAGAATAAATTCTCATAAGAAGTTTCCTAGACATCGTAGAGCTTTCTCAGAGCATCCACTGAGAATTCTTTTTCATTATTGAAAAACCCATTGATTATGAGATCGTTCAATTCCTCCAAATCTTCAGAAATATCAGTTAACTCACTAAGTTCTCTTTTTAGTCCACACAAGGTATTCTTTGTTAGAGACAACATGCGTTCATAGTGAGCTATTTTTTCTAAAGATAAAATGATTTGAGATTTTAAATCATTTCTTTTGTTGATGAAATCCTTCACCATACCTCTAAAGTTATTATCAAAATGACAAACAGACAAGAGGCAGTTAGAGGAAATGATTCTTCATCATTTGTAGATCTCTTATTCTTCTTACTTGAGGAAATGATTCTTTCACAAAGATACACATTAACTGCTTCAACTGCATCCCTTTTGTGGTACCTCTAGTTACAGGAGCCATGAAATTGTATCTTTCAAAGATAAGAGAAGTGAAGGGGATTTTGATCACAAATGAATATAAATAGACCTATGGACAGCCAAACCCTAGAAGAACTTTGAACAAGTCTTTTACGGTTCATGATCCATTATCTATTTTAACAAGAAGATATTTTCTTAACAAAAATAAAATAAGAAATTAACAATTATACAAAACTTGAGCAACCTTGATGCAATCCTCAGTTTCTCAAGTTAAAGATGAGGATGCAGACATCACTAGTATTAGATAGTAACGGAGTGAGCCAAATGCCCACATCTTTTAACACATAGTGATTTATCAAGGTTTGTTATTGATGTAATTTTGAAGTTGTAGTAAAAATGATTCGAACTCTAAGACTTATGAAGATTCAAGTTTTTAAATTTAATAAAAATATACAATTGGTGCAA
>JAJJMB010009300.1:164-10938 GCA_023531105.1 Papaver atlanticum | reverse complement strand
ACAATATATACAATTGAGACATATTAGACACAATAATGCGTCTATCAGTTGTATACATAGACCTCTTACCTCGTCTTAATCTGGTTCTGTTAGATTTCTTCTTGTCTTCAGGAGTACTCTGTTGATTTCCCAAGGCCAGATTCATTCTTTGCATGTCAATTTGAAGTTTGGCAATCCTTTTGTTGTTCCTCTTGAATTTCAAACACTTACTTTGAACATGATTTGCATTTCCACATAACGAACAGATCTAGGAAGATTTATTTTCTTGCTTATTTGCCTCCTGTTTATCACAACATACATTATCAATTGTTCCAAAACCGGCTGGAACAAAAGAGTTGATTGTGCTCACAGTTTTGCTTTTGAACCCTAAACCATTTGTGTTTCCAAAAGACTTCTGACCGAATAACATTGCAGAGATTTTGTCAGAACTTCCAGACAACCTTTGCAGGTGTTGATGGTGGTTTTTTAGTTCAAGGCTAAAATTGTAAAACCCTGTAGTTAATGCGTTGTCATCCTGTAAAGGAACAAAAGCCATTTGAAAGTGATGAGTGCATAAACCTTTTCACTTACATATGTATTGAGCAATTCAATATATTTATGAAATTTATCCAGAATGGTGCGTGAAGCAACAATCCCAGATATTCTGTAAATTTTAACCCATTGCATTATTCACTAATGCATGACCTGCCTGGTATTTTCCTATGCTATGTTCCCACCCGAACTCTCAATATTGGCATGACATGACGATTAAATGTTCACTCGCAGCGGAGTAGCATAAATCTCCCGAAGTGGCAGTATTGAGATCTGCATGAAAACACTCACGTAGGCTACACCACTCTCTGATAAAGAGATCAGCGTGTTTACACACTTTTTAATTAAAAGTTAGCGCGATCGAACGTGTTTAGTTTCCTTAAGGAAAATCTAGACTGTCCATATCAGTCTTAAAAAACGATCACGGCCACACGATTTGACCACACAATTCAACAGGCATAGCCTACTCCTAGCGGAACTAGTCGATCA
Organism: Papaver atlanticum; assembly: GCA_023531105.1. NCBI lineage: Eukaryota > Viridiplantae > Streptophyta > Magnoliopsida > Ranunculales > Papaveraceae > Papaver > Papaver atlanticum. The sequence continues at coordinate 9,918 of JAJJMB010009300.1, read as the reverse complement.
TTATGGTAAACACCGGCGGGCCCACTAACATCCCGACTGGTCGAAATTCCTTTAGCTCATCCGCTACACCCTTGAACGTTCGCTCACCAAAACATAGGTGATCACGCTGTTTTAAAAGAGCTCAAACGAGCTAAAACCAGCAAAAATGGTCTCAAACACATCACGACCGCCCAACTTAGCTAGCCTAGTTGGACGGCTTAGATTTTCCTTCGAACAATCAAAGAAGTGATGGCGTGTTCACAGGTAACCCAGCTACACCCATGATCGATCGACTTGCCCACGACAAGCCAAGAGTGTATAGAATCGCTCGCCCAAAGTAGGGTGAACGCGCTGTTTGAAAACCCTAGTTTGCGCTGTGGCGACACACTACTGTCGCAAATCGATCACAACCATCCATCTTTTCCAGACACATTGAGTGGCTTAGATCCAATTTTAGACGATCAAAGAGGCGCCAACATGATTGCCGATGACTCATCTCAATCCCCAGCTGATCGAATTACATGCGGTGATCCAGAAGCACGTCGAACCGCTTGCCCAAAGTAGGGCGATCGCACGCTTATAAAACCCTAAATTGAATAAGCGGCGTTATGCAACTACCGCAAATCGATCACGGCCGTCCATCTTTACCAGCCTTGTCGGACGGCCTAGATCTAATTTCAGGAGGCCAACGAGATGCTTGCACACTCACCAGCAACCCATCGGTGCGTGTACCTAATCGGCCTTTCCAAATCAGTGGCAGACGCCACAAATCATTTGGCCCAATAGTAGGGTGGCCGCACTGCTTTAAACCCTAAAATACAATCAACGACAGCATACAACTGCCGCAAATCATCTCGTTTGTCCAACTTCGCTAGCCTGGTCGGACGGTTTAGATCGGATTCTAGATGGACAACAGGGTGACGCCGTGATCACCCTCCACCCCTCCTCCACAGGGAGCGATCGACCATGTGATAGGGTTCTCAAACGATCTCCCAAAGGTGGCCGGTCATGCTACTTTTTAAGACGATCAATTTGCGACTAATTTGAATGAACTCTAAAACAACGTTGCTTCCTGCACATCGATTGTTTTCAGCAGTTTGTTTAAAAGTGATGCTTCATATGCATCATGAATATTGATCTCACAAATAATTTTATTATTTGACCTAAAAGCACTATGTGCTACTTTAAGCGGCAAGTTTCACGACTTGACCCATTCACTCGAGACATCAAACATGTCACAAACTGGGGGATGCTTACTGGGGTATTGGTCTGGTGGTTTACGGCGTGCGGCGTGCAACGCGCCCATTACGAGAAAGTGTCAGGAAAGGACGGACGGTTAAGCAATGAGGGAGTAGTGGGTGAAAGGGTGACCGGTCTTCCCACATAATGGAAACGTGATGGTCACCACCTTTGGCACAACCCCACTTCTCCACTACTTGACTGCCTCCACTTCCTATGAGATCAGGGGTGCGCTCAATGACTTGTATAAATAGGTTTTTCAACCTATTTTCAAGGACGGAAGTGTTATCAACACAAGTATCCAAAAAACACCAAGAACTGATAACTTACGTTCTGCAATCCAGTTCCACATTCTGATACAAGTCATAAAAGAGCCACACCTTCATAATTCAACATTATGATCTCAAACACCTTTTTCGCTTCCCTCCCTAAGATCAACCCTTCTCCTTCACTTTGTGACCGAATTGAATCTGGAACAACCATTTCTTGGTTTAGGCCAGAGTCTTACAGATTGATCTCTCAAATCTAAAAGTACTCCCGTGCAGTGCATTTGTTTAGGGTTTGAATTCGTTTCTCATCAACACACCCAAATTTACCAAAAACAGCAGAATCAGTTTTTACCCCAAAATAACTGGCGACCACAGTGGGAGATTAATCTCTTGGTTGAAATCCCAATTTTCAAAAAGATGGCTGGTCTTAGGACTAATTCAACAACTCAAAACGCCGGTCAGAATCTTACAAATGGCGATGTTTCACCTCTCAACACTATATCTGATCGCACTACCAATGGGGAAATTCCAACCTTGGTCGAGTTGGCGTGAGTGCAGGAGATCCACACGAGGAATATGGATCTGATGAAAGAGACGATAAATAATATACTCAATTTTCTCGTCAGTTTGACATCAGATTTGGGCGGTTCCCCTGCTCCAGAAATTCCAGTGCTGAGAACTAACCCTTCAAACGATGATCGTCCTCAAGTCAACAGTTTTACTACGAGCCAGAGTCCGGTGGGCCAAGAAGCAGCTTCTCTAGTAGAAAGTTTATGTGAGATTCTACACCTCTCAAAGGATCAGCGAGCAGAGACATTTGCTGCAATTAATCAGATAGCTCTAGATATGCGTTTGGCTCTTTCGTATCCAGAAATCTTAAAAACACCAGAGTCACGAGATTCATCAAGCAAGGTTTACTGTACTACACTTCCCACGTGGGCGTCGATTGAGGAGGAAGACCGGCTCATATCACTGAACAGAGAGACTAAGTCTTCTGACGCGCCTCTGCTGAAAGGACGTGCTAATTCTTCTTCATCAAGTGAAAGCTCATCTCATCTTCATAATAAGAGGGAACAGACTTTTGTGGCGAGTCGTGACCAGAAAGGAAAGATTGTATACCAGCGCCACAGTTAGCAATTAATAGGGGGGACTGTTGCCCAGTCTCTCCGCCCAATGGAATGAAACAATAACAACCAGCCGCAAGAAGAAGTACCAGATGCTCCACGGCAGTTGCAGAATGACACCAACTCCACAACCGATGAACTCAAAATCGTCAACATCGGGGATGAAGACTCTCCAAGGCCTATCTCCATCAGTTCGGCTCTATGTGCAGACGAACGCACAAAACTTGTAAATCTTCTTAAGGAGTATCAAGACATATTCGCATGGACATATGAGGAAATGCCCGGTTTAGACGAAAACCCGGTCACTCATCATCTACATATAATACCTGGATCCAAGCCAGTCAAACAATTTCCAAGACAGTTCAGACACGATGTGGAGGAACAAATCAAGATTGAGATACAGAAGCTACTGGCAGTAGGTTTCATCAAACCCATTCACCATCCTACCTGGTTAGCCAACGTGGTTCCTGTTAAGAAGAAGAATGGTCAAATTAGGTGCTGCGTTGATTTCATAGATCTGAACAAATGCTGCCCCAAAGACGATTTTCCCCTTCCCAACATCGACATGCTAGTAGATGCTACCAGCGGACATGGCATGTTCTCCTTCATGGATGGATACAATGGCTACAACCAGATAAAGATGTATGAGCATGACGCAAGTAAGACAACTTTTCGAACCCCTCTCGAAAACTTTTATTATACCGTGATGCCCTTTGGTTTAAAAAATGATGGTGCTACCTACCAACACGCCATGACCGCGATATTCCATGACATGATGCACAAGAAAGTTGAAGATTATGTAGATGACATAGTAGTCAAATCAAAAACTCGAGCGGCTCACACAGACATTTTGCGGAAAGTGTTCGAAAGGTGCCGTGAATACAAGCTGAAGATGAACCCTTTGAAATGTGCTTTTGGGGTCTCTTCTGGCAAATTTCTGGGATTTCAAGTAACTGCTGAAGGAATCAAGGTAGATCCGTCCAAGACTCAAGCCATCCTCACGATGCCTCCTCCGCAAACTGTGAAAGAACTCCAGAGCTTCATGGGCAAGGTAAACTACATTCAGCGTTTTATACCTGGATTAGCTCAGCTTATCGCTTCATTCTCCCCCTTGCTGAAAAAATGAGCAAGCTTTATTTGGGCCACGCAACAACAAGAAGCCTTTCGGAAGATTCAGCAAATATTGTCATCACCGGCCATTATGAAATCTCCCATACAAGGGAGACCGTTGCGACTCTATACTGCTTTCAGCGATACTGCTGTTGGTGCCCTCCTTGCTCAAGAAGATGATGAAGGGATTGAACACCCTATATACTACTTTAGTCGTACTTTAAAAGATGCTGAACTCATGTATCCTAAGGCAGAAAAAGCGTGTCTAGCTCTAATTCACGCTATTCAGAAATTTAGACACTATTTGCTGTCAAACAAAGTAGTGCTAATAGCTAAAGCTGATTTTGTCAAGTTCTTGCTCTCAAAACCGGCCTTGATAGGCAAGCAGGCCAAGTGGTTACTCCAAATGTCGGAGCTCGATATAACATGCACTCCTTCGTGGGCTATTAAAGGACAAGCAGTAGCAGATCTACTAGCAGCATTCCCGGGAGAAGGTACTACTGCACTACATGAAGATCTCCCTGGGGAGTTTCCAGAAATATCTTTTGTCAAAGAGGAAGCATGGCTACTGTATTTTGATGGATTTGCTACCCCTAGCAGTAATACCGGAGGAGCAGGTGTAGTTCTAGTATCTCCAACTGGTGAAGTCTTTCGCATTCTTTCAAGCTGGACTTTCAGTGCACCAATAATTCAGCAGAATACAAAGCTTTCCTCATAGGATTGTTGCTAGCCAAACAAGCAGGAGCCACACATCTAGAAGTAAGAGGCGACTCTAAACTACTGGTCAATCATATGAATGGAGTATACTCGCTCAAAGAGGTAACACTGGCCCCCTATAGATCTGAGGCGCAAAAGCTATTAAACTACTTTGCTGATGCAACTATAACTCATATCGGCCGCAATAACAACAAACACGCCGATTGATTAGCTACATTAGCCTCAAAACTGCAATTCGAAGGTCTGGAAGAAACATTGACAGTGAGGAGGCGGACCGTGGCATCTACGTGGCTTTTACAGTCAAAAGATGCTGAAGCCAGCGATTGGAGAACTCCGATTATTCAAGAACTTAATAGTTCGCTTTCCTAGGGAAAGGTTAGTCTCAAAATCCTACAAAACTTCTTCATGCTCCACGGAGTGTTATACCACCGAAACCCAGATGGAACCCTGTCAAGATGTCTCGGAGATGAAGAAGCATATCTACAACTTAATCGTATTCACGGTGAGATTTGTGGAAAAACGTTAGTGGTGACTCTTTACCGACGTCTTCAACGCCTTGGCTACTACTGGCCGGATATGGAGACCCAATCTCGATCACTCCAGGGTTCTTGCTCCAGTTGTCAAGCACCACTACATCAATTGGAGGTCTTTAACGTTGGCTACGCTGGGGACTGGTGAGAACCATGCATCAACTATCTTCGTGACGGTGTGCTACCTGCCAACAAGAAGGATGCAGCTAAGATGAAGCAAAAGACCATAAGATTCGTATTTCATGAAGGAATCCTATACCGCAAAAGTTTTGGAGGCAATCTACTACGATGTTTGGAAAAATCTGAAATCCCGACTATGTTGAAATTAACACATGAAGGTGAACACCAAGGGAAGAATAAGTTATTCCTTCAAGTGCACGAGAAGTATTACTGGCCAACTATGGAGGATGATGTAGCGGCGTTTTTTCAGAAATGCCGTAAATGTCAGATTCACTGGAATCTCATCTACACGCCTTGTACTCCCCTTCATTCGGTAAGTAGCCTGTGGCCTTTCTATAGCTGGGGACTTGATATTATTGGGAAAATCAATCCGCTATCATCGAAACAACACGAGTATATCATAACTGCGACGGAATACTTTACCAAATGGGTTGAAGCTATTCCTCTTCGAGGAACCACTGGAGAAACAATCGCAGCATTCATTAAGGAATACATCATTTTACGGTTTGGTGTACCTAAGCACATCATTATTGATAACGGTACTCCATTCGCTAACAAACAACTACAGGAATTGCTTGAAGAATATGGAGTTCAACAGGTCTTCTCCACTCCTTACTACCCTCAAGGGAATGGGCAAGCCGAAAGCACCAACAAAACTCTGATTCGAATCCTCAGTCGAATAGTGCATGATAATCCAATGACGTGGCACGAACAACTGCCAATGGTGTTGTGGGCATATCGGGCGGCACCTAGGAGCTCTACTGGCGTTTCTCCTTATTCGCTTGTCTATAGCGCAGACGCAATTCTCCCAGCAGAGATTAAAATCCCATAACCTAAGATTGCAGCAGCAAGCGGAGTCTAATGGAATGAGGCCGAAGCATTGAGCTCCATAATTGCGGAGTTAGATACTCTGGACTCAAGGAGAGTTAAAGCGGAAAAACACTCTCAAGCGTACAAAAATAGGATCTCCAGAGCGTACGATAAAGCTGTGAAACCACGAGTTTTTAAAATGGGAGATCTGGTGTTAAAGACTGCTAAGCACATTCAGCAAGGCATGTCCGCACCAAAGTTTTCTCCAAAATGGGAGGGTCCCTACGTGATCACCAAGGCTTATAACAGTGGCTACTACAAGATCGTCAAAGAGGATGGAGGTAAATTGGAAGCAGTCATCAATGGAAAGTGGCTCAAGGCATACTATGCATGACCATTATTTTGCCCCTCGCTGCCTCACGACACGGCAATCATGCATTTTTTCGTTCTTCTCGTATCTGAGTTATCAAGTTCTTCATTAGTTAAAGCCTATTAATGTAAACTCCATTCGTTTACCAAAACCCAATGCAATTCATTTTCCAAAAACAATGTTCAAGACCTAAAAACAAAAGGAGAACGATCAAACGTTCTCATGCCTACTTATTCAAAAAATAATAAAACATAAGTATGGCTCAGAAAAGGCCATCCAACAAGTTGTAGTTCCTTGAAAGCATTATTTTCATCCTATCCTGATACCTTTCAGTCCTACTCTTCAAATTCTGGATCGCCTGTTCCACCTTCTCAGATTCCGAAGCCAAGGCCTTTTCCTCTTCCAAGATAGCTTTCGCAGCAGGAACAACATTGGCGATGATACCAGCTCGATCAACTTTGATAATATCAATGCGCTGCCGCAACCAGCTCACGTTGAACTCCATGGATTCACAGGTAGATACCATGTTCTCCCACTTTTCAACAGCTGATTCAGCAACATCACGGATGGATTACTTTCCATCTCCGCAACCTTGGGCAGAAGACAGTTCACCGTAGTGACCAAAGCTGACGAACAATGTCGCACTACATTCCTGGTAGCGATGTGGCCGTACTTCTTTCATATTTTTATGTACAAGGGAACAAACTCCTTCCATACCAGGAATTCACCAACAGTCCGGTAACTAGAAGATAAACACTTCATGTGAATATCAAACGGAAAATCTGCATTGGGGTACTTGTAGGAGAAGACACCCAAGTCAACGTCTTCTAGGTCTGCACCTGTAGGCGTGTTTGAACTCGAAGGAAGAGGAGTGGTCAGATCATCATCGTCAACAACTGTTACGCATGTTCCAACAGGGTACCTCTACAAAAAAAATATTATTATTACTTATGGGCCATGGCAAATGAATACCTGTTCACCAGTGAAAAAATGTACCGGTATGATCTTCTTGACTCGGAGGATCCGGACAGGGGAATTGTCATGAGGCTCAGGGATTCGTCCACTCAAAAAAAAATATGATGATGATTAGTCGTCAAAATAAAAGGAAGAATTATCACTTCAAAATCAGGAGATATTTAAAGTCATACTCTGGATGCAAGCCGCCTGCGTTTGGTAGAACGATCTGACCGAGACGAAGAAGATGGTCCACTTCTGCCTGACATGATGAAAAGGATGGGGATTCAGCAAGGGAGTCTTATTCCAAATTGAGAAGGATGGTTTAATTTCACCTTCATATGTATATACGCTGCAGAAACCCTAAGAAGAGGCGGACGCTGAACAATCTCAACAGGACTGATCCGACAGACAAGGATTCAACGCCAACCAAGTCGTGCTTCCTGTTGAAACCTTAGTTAAAGCTGGGAGAAGACTGTTAGACTCAAAATCCTAACAGAACATGCTCGCTAGTATGGCTGGACCGTAATCAACATACCCGAGAGGTGCAATCGTGATCTTGAGTCCTGAGTTACTGTTTCGAGACAGCTGCCACTTCTCTGGTAACGTTTATTCACTTTAACTTAATCATTTATCTCCTGACTGTCACCATCTAGTGCTTACCCCGTAACAACGTCGCTATTACATGCTAAGCAAGGGACTTAATGTTGATGGTGGTTTTTTCGTTCAAGGATAAAATTGTAAAACCCTGTATTTAATGCGCTGTCATCCTGCAAATGAACAAAAGCCATTTGAAAGTGATGAGTGCATAAACCTTTTCACTTACATATGTATTGAGCAATTTAACGTATTTAAGAAATTTATCCAGAATGGTGCGTGAAGCAACAATCCCAGATATTCTGTAAATTTTAACCCATTGCATTATTCACTAATGCATGACCTGCCTGGTATTTTCCTATGCTATGTTCCCAGCCGAACTCTTAATATTGGCATGACATGACGATTAAATGTTCACTCGCAGGGAGTAGCATGAATCTCCCAAAGTGTCAGTATTGAGAACTGCATGAAAACACTCACGTAGGCTACACCACTCTCTGATAAAGAGATCAGCGTGTTTACACACTTTTTAATTAAAAGTTAGCGCGATTGAACACGTTTAAATTCCTTAAGGAAAACCTAGACTGTCCATATCAGTCTTAAAAAACGATCACGGCCACACGATTTGGCCACACAATTCAACATGCTTAGTGATAGACGCATTTCTGTGTCTATTTTCCTCTATTGTATATATTATTAGTACCCATTTTTGTACTTATTATGGTGTTTTATGTGTTTGTAGGTATTTTTTGGACAATAAACATTTTTGGAAAAAATCGGCTCGAAAAGTTGTCTAAAGGCACCCAAGGGACATTTGTTATTCAGACTCTCAGTTTGGATAAGGGGCACCTCAGTTGGGCACATGTTATTCGCACCCCTGGTTTGGTTAGGGGGACACCCTTCTTCATCGTTTAAAATAAAATTTTGGCGGGAAAAATTTCCAGTTCACTGCGAAATATTCTGTTGGATTTTTGGAGGAGTTTCAGTGAGACTCAATCACTGATTTCGATTGGGATGAACATGATATGCCCAAACAATGATGGTATGAGTGTTCGAATGAGTTCAGTTGGGCTGAATATTCGTCGGGAAGAAAATATGGAAGTATGTATGCAATCTCGGGATTACAGCGTGTTTAAACGTGTGTTGTTCGAGTTTGGATAGAGCTTGGTTGCTGCAGAAGTGTGGAGGAGTCAAACAAAGAAGGTTTGGAAGCTGTAGACACGTGAAACAACAAGAAGGGAAGTTATTTTCCCGTGAATATCCGAGAGCAATAAAAAGAAAATATTCGCATTCACTGGAGATTTGGGGATTAATAACGAGAGATTCTTAGGCCTGTGGAGTATAAAAAGAGTTTCTGAGGTCGAAGAGAAGGGAGGAGGGAGAATTGGGAGCAGTTTGGAGCATCACAGAATCGGAAAATCAAAGTTGCAGGAAGAACAATTTTTATGCTGGTGAAGAACTTACGAAGAACATAAGACGCTCAAAGACAGTCGTTCCTCAACAGTGCTTGTGACGGTTATCTGTTATCGTTTCCTGTAACAGTTGCGTTTGTAACAAATATAAGTGTTACAAACCCGGTTTTTATCATTTTTTCTCCCATTTCGTCATTTGTGAACCATTTTTGAGCATTAATAAAGATGAATTTTGAGCATGTTTCCATGATGATGATGAGTTAATTCTCGCGTAATCAAGGCACGGAGGAAGCTATTGATGCATGAATAATTGGTAATTATTTTACTTTTCTCCAATTTGCATTTTATAATTCACTCAAATCACTGCTTTGCAGAATTTTAATTGTTTGCATAATTTTCTTAATTAGTTGTGATTCAATTAGATAGGTTATACTTTGTTTAGATAATCTATGCTTAAGGGATA
>JAJJMB010009281.1:0-14177 GCA_023531105.1 Papaver atlanticum | reverse complement strand
AACTCTAGGGATTGTCTATCAAGTAAAATAGGAATTAACGTTTGTGCAATTTACTTTAAATTATAATAAACACAATTATAATTGCGGAAAATAAAAGTAAATGACACAGCAAGATTTTGGTAACGAGGAAACCGCAAATGCAGAAAAACCCCGGGACCTAGTCCAGAATTGAATACTCTCAGAATTAAGCCGCTATACAAAATCAAACCAACTTCGTATAGTTGAGACCAAGCAACTAAACCTATAGTTCACCTAGTTTCCTCAGTATCCCTGCGCCTCCAACTTGCAGTAAGTCACGCACTTGGAACAATTCCTTTGGTTCGTATTCCAAACAGTAAAGGAACAACAAATCTGTTCGGTAACAACTCTTTTCAAACAAAGTGATATGAGTTTGACAAAGGCTCTTCCGTTTAACCAATAAACTCCTTTGTCGGGTCCTTAGATCAATCTCTCAACAACTGCCGAAGTAATTTTTAGATTATGCAATCAATACTATTAATCACAAAGAAGTGTATTGATGCCGATCTACTAACCTAATCAATCTAATCTATCACAAGAATAGACCGATTATAGTTGGATCCCTTTCCAGCTAAACAAGTATTGTGCACACCAAAGATTATGAACCAAAAGGGTCTTCTTGTCTTCAAATCTTCTTTAATCTTCAATCATCACCTGCACATAATTAACTTGAATCTCTTGTGATCAATCATACACAGAACGGAGTCTGTTAACGTTGGATTATCACAAGACGTCTTTAGATCTTCAAACAGCCTAAAGATTCTCGTCGAAACTTCGATCTAGTTTGAGTGAATCTTATATCAGAAGAGAAGATTCTCAAGCATAAACAAACTAGGTGCAATAAAAGTTCAACCACCGTTAGTCAATCAAATCAATCGAAAACTAAAATAAACTGCAATTATCTAGTTTCCCACCAACGGTACTAATAAAGCTTCTCAATCCCAAAGAAGTCTTTAAACTGAGTGGCCGTAAGAGATTTCTCCTAATTAGGTTACTTTCCTCTCCGAATAGGCGGCTCCACCAGTAACAACACAACTGAGATAGTTTTGCTGGCTCTGAGGATTAGTTTGCTAGGAATGCAAACTTAAGTATTTATAGACAAGGAAGTTTGGACACCAAGGAATTTCCAAAACCGAATATTCTCAAAGATATGCAATAAACACAAAATCGGTTTTCATAACTCCTGGAAATGCATTGTCCAAATATTGACCGAAATCCCAATAGAAAAATATATAATTAGTAAATGCACATTACTAATTATTATTTTCTAAAGATATGCATTTAATTGCTGGAGATTAAATAACATATAAAAACTAAGAAACCTTAATTAAAAGATTCTCAATTTATTTTGATCCTGGGATTCTCCTTTAGCTATTAAGGAATATCTTTGAACAATTAATGATAAGAGTTACTGCAAATGTTTAAAGTATGTCAACATCTTTACCTTGCAAGTCCTTTTTCATACTTACAATCTTGGAAACGATTTGCCACACTTTCAAACAAGTTTAGAATAGGTTCGTCTGAATTCCAAGAACTATGTGATTGATAATCCTATCAAATCACCAATCATGGGTTTCACGGTTCTACCAAAACAAGTTCGGTTCTACCTCCTTTTGAGTACTGTGCATAGTCACACTAGTTACCAAAATTTGGTTGACTAGGTACTAGGATCGGTTCCCCACAACTTATGGTAACTACCTGTATTCGGTTGCACATGTCCATAAGATCGGTTCCCCCAAAACGACAAACTTGTTGCACATGTTCATAGGATCGGTTCCCCCATCTACTAAAAACGTGTTGCACCTCTTACAGGGATCGATTCCCCTCTTGTAAATTTGTTGCACCTCTTACTAGGATCGGTTCCCCAATTGCTAGATAAAAGTTGTTATTTACAAGGCATTGATCATACCATCTTGAGTGATTACTTAAGATCGGTTTCACTAATAAAAGTCATACCAATACATAAGTCATGCCTTGTGAATAGTTTTACCAAGATACATAAACAAGTTTATGAGCGGTTATACTAAACACACATATTGGTAATTCAAAATATATTTGCAATGAATAACAATACCAATAAGCCTAGTGATTTCCCTTTCGATTCACAAAACGAGTTTATGAACTTACTTCCTTTAAACGAATGTAAAACATTGTTTCCTAGGATGAAATATTCACTCATACCCATACATAATCACAATAGCATTCATACGATTATGTCGATGTCTTATATACAAAGTTTAATGGTTAAGCAATAAACCTCGTATTGTATTCCTTAATACTATGTCTAACTAGAGTATCATACACAGCTTCGCAGTTATGTTTTCAGTATGCACGACTTGAAAAATATATTAGGGAATGAAACAGTTCAAGTAAAATATTACTAACTTCAAGAGGAAGGATGATGTTGTCGTTGTAGCTCCATACTTCTTCACATTCTTCAAGTCTTCATGTAATACTTGTAAGTCTCATATCCAAATACTTTCAAGCGAACCTATACGAAGTTGACTCTAGTATATAATCAAGCGACTCTTTAAATGAGCTTTGATTCACTAAAATATTACAACAAAACTTGACATACCAACGCTTGGTGGGTTCAACCGAGCTATGCTCTAACAACCATGTTATGCAAAATGATGCATGTCAGCATAATTTAGTTCATTTCTTGAGGATCGAAAAAGTGTGTCGGCCCAGCTATGAGGAAAACTTCCTTTTCAGTATGCCAAAAGCGCGTTCAACACCCTTTTTGCATTTCATTTATTGGTGTTAAAGTACTTCATATCCTTCAAAGTCGTCGGTCCAAAACCTATCTGACTATAAGCTTGAACCATAGTTGACCATTCTAGATAGATTTCGTCTGCTAGATAATAACCCTGAGTGTAGTCATGACCGTTTATGGTGAAATTACAGTGCGGGGCGATCTCATGCTTAAGATATTCAAATAATGGTGACTTATACAAAACGTTGAGATCATTTTTTGAACCCGAGAGTCCAAAAAAAGCATGCCAAAACCAACATTCATAAGTAGTTGAAGCTTCCAAAATTACAGTTGGTTTTGGATAATGACCCTTATATTGGCCTGCCCATTCAACCGGACACGCATGCCACGTCCATTGCATGCAGTCAAGACTACCTAGCAATCCTGGAAAATCCCTCGCGGTGTTTTCTGCAGTTACTCTTTGAACATCTTCCTGTATAGGCTTTCTTAAAAAGGTGGGACCAAAATGCTCAACTATTGTTTCACAAAATTTTTTTGAGATACCTAAAGGAGGTTGTTTTCCAAATACGGATGTAATCATCCCCGTAACATAGTGTACGGAGGGCCGCAATGAGCTTTTGTTCATGACTAAAGCCTCATACATGTTGTGCATCATACTGATAATTAAATAAAGGTTGTACCTGACAAAGCTCGGCAATTATCCTTTGCGTCAAGTTGCGGCCCATGCAGCATCGTCGCTAAAAATCTTTATCGGAATAGACACAATCATGATTAAAATAATCATGCATCATCTTGTCGTGGTAAAAATGTCGATCTCGCCACGTCCATCTTCTAGTCATAACTTCATAAGGCTCTAAAGGCTTTGGTATGATCCCGGTTTGTAATTGCAACATAAAATTTCGCCTCCTTCTATTTTCCAAATACGGATGTAATCATCCCCGTAACATAGTATACTGAGGGCCGCAGTGAGCTTTTGTTCGGGACTAAAGCCTTGTACATGTCATGCATCATACTGATAATTAAATAAAGGTGGCACCTGACAAAGCTCGGCAACCTTTGCGTCAAGTTGCGGCCCATGCGGCATCGTCGCTGAAAATCCTCATTGGAATAGACACAATCATGATTAAAATAATCATGCATCATCTTGTCGTGCTAAAAATGTCGATCTCATCACGTCCATCTTCTATTCATAACTTCATATGGCTCTAAAGGCTTTGGTATGATCCCGGTTTGTTATTGCAACATAAAATTTCGCCTACTTCTATCTTGAATTGCATCTTCATCTATTTGACGCAAAAACTCCATACACATTTCTTCCTCTTCTTCATACAACATTTCATCCATCTCCATATCTTCCTCAGAAGAACCAAAATCAGGATTCATGGTTGAAAATCGAAACCAATTGAAATTAAGAAAACATTGATCGGATGAAAGATTATTGTGAATTTGTGAGATCAAACTCGAGTTGTATTTATGGAGGTAGAAACTAGCCGCTCCGGTGACCGTTTAAAGTAGCCGTTTGCGTTCTTGGTACACCCACCAGCAGTTTTACCACGCACGCCAGCGTTTCTTCTACACAGGCACGGGTCTGAGGGGTAAGGCAGGCAAATCCCCACTTGCCCCAAGCCTTGGGGGGCAACGTAAAATATATTTCAAAGTTGAGTGATTTTGTGAAATTTATTTCTTCTAGGGACTTGGATATAATTAAAGTAAATTATAGGGGCAAGCACTTAATATAATATGAAGACTTTAACTTAAATTGAGCATATATAAGAAAATACTTCGGACAACTGATCACGAACTTGAGCATTTGAATAACAAGATTAGTCGTCTAAGGTAATGGAGTTTTTATAAATTTTGATTACTCATTTTCTCTTATGCTTGTCAGATTCTTCCTTTATGAACCTTGATTGATGTTTTAGTGGTCCTTTACTATTAGAATTTGTGCAATAAAAAGAGACGCGGGCAAAAAATTATAATCCCGCTTCGGGGGAAAAGTTTCTCAGGAATGGCGCTACTTTTATACACGTCAGCGGCTTCACTTCATCCTGGCGCTTGATGATCAACTGTCCAATTCTTTTCCCATAGTGATGAATCATGTTTGTCCATCCACGTGGCTCAACAAAAAATTTGCTTTGTACATTGCCATAGGGATTTTGCTTATGTAGACCTAGACAAGTATACATCGATGTGGATACATAAATTATCACAACGGACGCGGATGTAGACTTTTTATTGTCATTGTTGTGCTGTATAAAGATATTTATTTATATAACACGTCGAGATAAGCACAAATTTCCTCTATATATATCGTAGTCTTTAATTTTGTTAGGGCCATCAAAAAAAATTCACTCTTTTTCTTCCGATTGTTTCAGCAATCGCGGATTATTTTTCATATCCTTGTAATATTGCCATTTTCTTTCGACTTCTATTCACAGGTTCTTGTCAAACTGAGCAACTATGTAGTGGTTTCAAGATCCGACGTTATTTATAGTAAATACAAATATCCAAGCTAGAGCATCGACTGGTTTCAGTGTATCCAGGTAGTGGCGTAAGAAAGAACTTAGTGGCCCTATTCAGGAATCAGATTTTGGAGGTTTATCTAGATGTCTCGGCGATAATAACCAAGAAAGCGATTTTGACGCTCTTCTTAGCTTACCATTATACTGGTGGTACAATGAAACGTAGGTATGTGAACTGTCAAGGTTTGGTCATCAAGCAGGAAATTTCCAGAACTGGAGATCCGGATACGTTTACCTGGTCACGTGAACCACTAAACTCGCCTTTTTATAATATACCCGGTATTGATCCTGTGAAAGAAGCTCTTGAGAAAAGAGTTTCTGATCTAACATCAAGAAATTCAACTCTCGAAGCTGATGTCCAAAGGGAAAAAGATGAGAAACAAGATTTAGAGAAACAAGTTTCTGAGTTGACAACAAAGCTTAAAGAGTGTTTCGGTGCAAAACCATGGAAGAGAGGCAATGGCAGTGTTCCTAATAATTGGGTTCCTTTCGAGGATCTTGATGATCAAATTTTTTCGAGGAATACTCCTCTGGAAATCATCAAAGCACCAGGTATCCTAAAACTCGTTGAAGATAATACCACAAATGTTCAAGCAAGCCTTTTCTATGGAGGATTATATCCTATAGTGGCTGTGAATGTTGAAGAGTTGATTTCAGACAAAGATGAAGCAAGATTCGATCCAACTATCTGGGGTTTGTATAACAATGATGGAAAATATTATGCAGCCCGTAATCTATTTGAGTCAGAGATGTAGATGAACACCTACAAGACGTGCCAATCTGTCTTCTGATCATCAGGTCGAAGCCACCGGTTAAAAAAATTCACAGGTTCATCATTTGTTCTCTGAGTAATTTTGGCCTTCCATGCTTACTTATGTCGACTTGTATTTTAATTTTTCGATTGGGTTTGTGTTTGATGTTGTTTCAATTTCATTCGGGTTGATACGAGATTGGCAGATTGTAATGTTTATTCAGACATGTATAAGCTGTTACGGCCTTCAATAATTACGTGTTTTGTTTTCTCACCTCTTGCATAAGGTGCCGTCTAATTGCCATTTGCCAAGCTAGGTAGTGGGTATGGACTACTTCAAAGTAAACGCACAGACAAAAAAGTCTTGTTATAGTAAAATAATGCACCGGTGAATAGCGGTTAAGATTGGTACGTAATGTGATGTCTACTCTACGCTACACCTAATTAAGCACCCTGGATAACTTGAACTTTGTTAAGGGCATCAAATATTTTTCACTCTCTTTTCTTTGGAATTATTCATTCACTTAACTGATCACAGAATATTAGGAAAATATCCTTAGTTATATATTACTATTTTCATTCAGTTCCTCCTATACACAAGTTTCTTCTCAACTATGTCGTGGTATCAAGATCCTCAGATGTTTATATGTAATGCCTACAATATAGCATCGCATGGTTTTAACGTATACAGGTGTAAAAAAGATCCTAGTAGTGGAACTGTTCATGCATCAGATTTACAACGTATCTCTTTTTCTTTTTTTTTTTATCGGTAAATAAGGGATATTATTAAACCAACTGCAAAAAATTACAACTTGCGAATTTCCGACCAAGGGAGGTGCAAAAGGAAAAAACAAAAAACCACCTGAACATAGCTGATTACAACCATAAGTATTCATGGTGGTTCAAAAACCACACTCTTCCAATTGAGCATGAAATCTATGAGGGTAGTGTTCTGGAATGCAGGTTGAAGATAGAGCCAATAGGCAATGGTAAATCGTATTTTCTGTATGAGTTTCGCAATTGATAGTGTCTTGTTGTCGAAAGCTCATCGATTCCTTTCCTTCCACAGCGACCAAAGAATTGCAGCAGGTAAGGCTTTGATGACAAGAGATTTTCTATTTTTACTCGAGGGTGAAGGCCATGTACTAAGCGCAACATCGACTGACGGAGGAATAACCCAAATCACCTTAAATTCGGCTCGGAAGAAGTTCCATACGTGAATAGCTAGCTGACAATGAAGAAGCAAATGTGATGGTGTTTCTTCGTCCTTAATGCACATATAGCAATGATTAGCCCATGGTCTCCAACGTCTTTTACAAAGCTGATCTTGAGTCAAAATTTTGTGTTTAGTTGCACTCTACATGAAAAAGCTAACTTTTGCTGGCAATAGTTTCGACCAAAGTTTTTTTGGATGAACACAAGATAAATGGCTATCATCATCGATATTTTCCTTGACTAACCAATTATAGCAATTCTTAACAGTGAAGTCACCGGTATTCTGACCTTCTTTCCATAATCTAATATCGGCAGAAGTAGAAGGAATTACTCCGTTCGAATCAAGAATATGAAGCAAAGATGCAATTTCTCTAATTACATGATCCTGAACCCTTCTAGTGATACCAAGGAGCCAACAGTTGGAATTACTCGAGTACATCTGACTGACTGTACTTGTCTTAGAATTTGAAGCATCGTAAAGAGCTGGAAATTGAGTTGCTAGGGGTTGCTCTCCTATCCACCTGTCGTGCCAAAAGCTTATTCTTCTTCCGTCACCAAGAATAAAAATGCAGTTAGCTTTGAAAGTTTCGACATGCTTGTTAATGCCTTTCCAAATGCTGCATCCATAAGGCTGATTGCAAGATTTGGTATACCAATCAAACTGCTCATGCTCATACTTCTCAAAGATAAGTTGCTTCCACAGTGGGTTAATGTCAGAGCCTAGCTTCCATAACCATTTCATAAGCAGAGCCACATTCATAAGACGCAATTGTTTAATACCAAGTCCTCCTAACTCTTTAGGAAGAGCTACTTCTAGCCAATCGACTAAATGATACGTTTTCTTATCATCGACATCGTCCCAAAGAAAATTACGTATAATTCTTTCGAGCTTGTGTATAATACTCATCCGAGCTTCGAAAATTGAGAAGTAATAGATCGGAAGAGAAGACAGGACTGAATTAATCAAAGTGAGTTTACCTCCTTTAGAGAGGTGTTTGGCTATCCAAGAAGGGAGGCGAGATTCAACTCTTTCAATGATTTTATTCCACTTCAAGATGGATCTGTAGGAGTCTCCTAGTGGCAAACCCAGGTAAGTTGTGGGTAGATTTTGCACCTTGCATCCCATGGAACCAGCTAGAGGGTTGATGTTCGGAATGTCCCCGACAGGCATGATTGAAGTTTATGAAAATTAACCTTAAGGCCTGAGATTATTTCAAACCAAATCAAAATATTGCGCAAGTTGGAGATGCTATGCTGATCATATTGCAGAAACACTAAGGTATCATCTGCGAATTGAAGATGAGTTACTTTCGATCCACCCGGAACTATTTCAAAACCTTTGAGCCACCCTAGTTGCGCAGCTCTTTCGAGAAGTAAGTTCAAAGACTCAGCAATAAGCAAGAAAAGGAATGGAGAGAGGGGGTCACCCTGCCGAAGACCTTTTGAGCTTTTGAATCGTCCATTAGAAGAGCCGTTGATGAGCACGGAAAAATTGACGTGAGAAATAGCGGCTTCAATCCATTTTCTCCGAATGATCCCGAAGCCCATTCTTTGCATGACATAATCCAAGAACGACCAAGCAACATTGTCGTAAGCTTTTTGAAAATCAATTTTACACAAAATACCTGTTCGTTGAAATCTTTGAGCAGAATTAATGCACTCGTTCGCAATGATGGCTCCATCCATTATTTTGATGCTGGATTCATAAAGTATGACAGTGGACCTCAATGGAAAAAAACACTAATTTTGCCAAAACCTATTATCTAATACCTAAATTATTATCTAATACATAAATTGCAACAATATTACGAATCTAATCAGGAACCATAAACAGGAGGAACTGCAATAATTCAAAATAATAACGAATCAGAAACCCTAGATATCATATAAGAAATTGAAAAGATTAGGTATTGATATAATTATATGTTTTCTGTGAGAAGGATTTGCTACTACAATTATTCTGAGATTCAAACAAAAAGTTACATCACCTTCCCCTCAACGATGTTAACACCTGCGGATTAAACAGATAAAAATCTAATATTCTGCTCAAAGTAGTTTCAAAGAGGCAAAAGATGGAAGAGGGTTCTTGAGAAATCTTCAGAGAATAAGGTTTTACTGTTTTACATGACGAATTCCTACCCATCCCTAATTTTGTTCAGCGACATCGATTAACTTAACATTACCTGAAGGTTACGCACCCCAGCACTTAACAATACCGTGGCTCTTTCATATCCGTCCAAGCAAAAAATCCTTCCGGAATTTGCCGATGGGAAGAAAAGGGATAGAATGGAAAGAGAACATCAGAGTTTATATGACAGATAAATACACACCAACCCCTATTCTATTAGCCCATCACCGACCCACGCAAGCCGTAAGTCTTTCCCATCCGTCCAATGACTACTCCATCCGGAGCTTCCCGACCTTCGGATCGGGTCTATATTAAACGTCGTCCGTCTGATAGCTTTTGTCACCATGGAGAAAAACACTATCCCCGTTTGAGTTTTCATTGCTTCTGTATGAATGTTTTGCACATCGTCATTGAGGGCTGACAATACAATCCCTCAGTAAAATATTCTGGAGACATTATTTCGTTTGTTCCTAGCCAGGGATAAAGACTGGATACCAATCCAGGCATGTCCTTGCATCTGTGGAAGCTCAACAACTTCGTTAGGACTATTACTAATCTATTATTTATATCCACCATATACATATCATTTCCATGTTAAAGGACAAACGCAATAAAGGGATGTAAATATCATTAGGGGTGTTCATACAGAGTATACCTCTACTCTGAGTTTTGCAAAATATACTTTTTCTGGTTCAAGCGCATCCAGGAGCATATTTTGATGGGCGCCAAGATAGTGACATCATTACAAACCAATGATGTCCTCAGACATGCTACAACGACTTCTTCACGACACCGAACGGGTATAAAATGCAACATCTGCCTAAAGTCTCCTCTTAGAACAATGGTAATTCCACCAAATGGTTTTTCCTTATTCTCAATATCACAGAGCGTTTGATCAACTGATTCAACTCAAAATCTATGTGCATGGGAACTTTGTCCCATAGTTTCGCTTATTTCAGGAGTTTAGATTGTGAATTCCTCTTTGTCAACTCCAAAAACATTGTTCTCAGCTATTTCTATGAGAATCCTGATCGTCAAATGTATTGTACGACCTCCTACCAAAAGAATTGAAGCAATTATAAAAGAAAAAGCAGTTAGAACTATGTCTCCATTCCTTCGGCATCTAGACGCTAATGTGTTATACAAAAATGTTTTACCACTTCCTGCACTTCCATTGAGAAAAAATAGTCTACGTCACTATCTGCCATAGAATTCGACTGGGCAGAATTCGATTTCCAAATATTTTGTTAGGCTTCAACATCACACATTGCGAGTTGAAGGCCCGATGCTTCCACATGAACGTCACCAACAACATCAGTCCATGTTAGTTTTGATGTTGGCATATCCTCGAAATCTTCAAGCGACTTGCCAGATTCACACAACTGTTCATCCGAAAGCTATAACCTAAAATCAAATACCTGCTCATCGGCTGGTTCCTGATATTATACTATGTACACGGTTTAAAATGTAGATCATCACGTATGTTTAGTCTAACATTGACCACAAAACGTCTGGAGAGTTGGATTACAGTCATAGAGAATAACTTGATAAGTTTTCTTAACTGAACTCCAGTTTTCATCACTGTTACCTCTCGTAAACACGTAGACCATTCATTTGTCATCTCCTAGAATTCCAAGCGCAATGCACGCTCTCCTTTAAATGTACGATGTAGTGTATTATCATCACCCTCCCCAACTATTTTCAGGTTGTCAAATGAATTTGCACCGCCTACAACTATTAGTACTGAACGTAGGTAATACAATTCACCGACATTGGGACTAACAAAGTTTATCCTTGTAGTTGCGAAACCCTGCTTCCTTACTTTCGATTTTTTACAAAATGATGTGGAAACTTTTAATAAGTATATGCTTTGGTAGTAGGATTCTTACAATAATTGTCAAAGAATGGCATCAATGTATTTTTTCCTATGATAAATCTTGTTTCAATCAAAGGGAAGTTGGTTCATATAAGTCACCAAACAATTACACAAATTGAATCATACTATATTATCCCATTCAATGCAGCGAATTACACATGAGTTCCTCCCTGTTATTTTAAGTATCTCCTCAATTGAACCCCCTTCTTCTTACTAATAAGAACGCTCCTATTCATCAAACAGAAGATAGTTCCTACAGGTTACTGATCAATTTAAAAAAAAATGGATCTAACCGTTTTCAAAAAATCTGGTCTTTGCAATGATGTTAGGCCGTTGCTTGCATGAAATACACCTTTAGGCTCAAAAAAAAAAAGAAAAAAAAAGAAGGCTAAGCAACAGAGTAAAATGGTAGAGGACCTCCTCTTCTGTATTGTAAAGATAAAAGACAACTAAATAGTATTGGAAGATCAAGAAAGCAGTTTCACAACTAATCTTTCTGAACGAAGGAATTACCAAGAATATCAGCAGCATGGGACTCCTCTGCTCTATAATGGCTAATGTCTGAACAATAAACGAAAAATAATAACGTACGTCTGAAATCAGTGGCGTACATATAGGGGCCTCCACATTTTCCAGGTACCCAGGCCCAAACTTGTTTGGAAAGATGCTTTAGGGCATAGTATTTACTGGAATTATTACAGAAAGACATACATATTTCATACAGTTTGTGATTCGAATTTTTATGCGCACAATGAAGGATTAGGATATAAATGCAAGTCAAAGACCAAAAAAATACAAAGAGAACTTAGTTGTTATGCACTTGTACCTACCACAAACTCAATAGATACAACATAATACGGAGGAAACTTTACTCAAACTCCACCAAGGGTCGCTTGTGCGGCATTAAAAGACGACACACTCTCACAAACAGGCGGATCCTTATGTAACCGAGACTTAATAAAGTTTTCAACGATGTTCAGAGAGACGGAAAGGTTTCATATGTTAGCATATTAAAATCCAAGTTGTCTAACCTTTTTCTTACTATCTTCAACCGTATAAGAAGAATTTCGATATCAAGGGTGTTCATGTGAATATGTTTTCCACAGTAATTAATGAACACTTCCAACAACCGTGAGACAGGAAAGAGAATTATATGGTCGTATAAGAAATAACATTTTAAGTTATAATAGCATATAAGCCAATGTGGATAACCAATTAGTCGACCTGCATTATCATGATCAAGAAAAATGATGATAGTCCAGCTTAGACATTCACGTATTCCACAAATGTTATAACCTGAGATAAATACTTAATCGCAATAAACCCAAAATATTGAAACATAAGAGAGACGATGCAAATAGTCCAGCTTAGACATTCACGTATTCCAAAAATCTTATAACCAGAGAAAAATACTTCATCGTGATAAAACCAAAATATTGAAACATAATAGAGATGATGCAGATTTTTTTCCCCACGAAACCCGTAAATGAAGTCAAATACTTTATCTTTCTAAAGCTCGTGGGAATGCAACATGATTTAGTCCTTTTCAGTCATTTCTTTTGATGGATACGATCGAAGCATAAACCTTTAGAATCAAAATAAGACAGTTTATCAAGCTTAAGACTCAATTATACAAAACATCAAAAAATAAATACAAATATAGGCTTGATTTCTGTGCCATCTGCGGGAATCGAACCCACAACTACATAGTTGTAAACCATGTTCTCTACCAATTGAGCTAAGAGAACAAGTAACACTAAGTTAAAACCCTCGAATTCATGACCATCATATACTTACTACCTTGTTGAAAATAGAACCTGAAATTTTCTTTATCAAATCAAATGAGCCTTAAGGTGAAGTTCACCTATTAATTGCAAAATGACATGTTTTTCAATCATTTCAAAAAAGGAGAAGTTAACCAATGCAATTCCCTTACCTTCAAGTCTTCTCCTTTCCAGATGGTTTTGCATCAAGGCCTTCTATAGAGTACACATGTAATGCAACCCAACAGAAATGGCCAAGCTCAACGGAAGAAAGTCGTCAACATTTTTTGATAGTACATAGAAAGCACTGAAGATTCAATCTCCAAAAGAAAAATAGATAGAACTAAGTTGTCCTATATAGAGTTTGACCACAATAAGATACCCAAAACCGAAGTTCCAAGGCATCATTAGCATTCTCGTAAAGTTCCAGCATCACCAATTGCTTCGCCTCTACCAATCAGTTCAAACAAAATATATATATACCACTCATCTATGAAATAAAACTTAAGTCATCTTTTAAGTACATCAAAAGAACAAATTATTTCAATCCTACCCCGTACATACCATAATTTTATCTAAGAAACAAATCAAATACATCACCTAGAGATATCTTCTCATGATTGAAAAAGAGTAGAGACTTTATCCTCATTTTGGCCCGCAACTCAGATGAGCTAAATATCGCAGGCTCAAAGTAGTATTAGGCGAATAGATTATTCTTTCCAAAAAACAAACAAATCCGAAAATCAAATAGTTGCTTTAGAGATGCTCCGGAAGAAAGTCTATTAAAATTTCCAATATCCAATGTTAGAATACAACCGTTGTTTGTGCAAACAAATTTGTATCCTATGAATCATTCTAGCTAAAATCATTGAATGATGAAACAATATTGTTGAGCATGTTACAGAATTGATATATTAAAATATTATCAACTAATCAGAATAATATTACACATTAATCTATTGAATTGATATATCCGGAACTTAAAAAGTAATCAATAAATTTATTAAATCCCAAAGATGGACAAAACCAAAAAATCCAACAGGAGTAAGTTACCCCTTCATAATATATATATATATATATATATATATATAGAGAGAGAGAGAGATAATTACCTCTCAGTTACACAAGAAACCCTTTGTATGAACTTCCTTGATTATTAGTCCATCTGACTTGACTTTGAAGGGCTTC
>JAJJMB010009274.1:0-25103 GCA_023531105.1 Papaver atlanticum | reverse complement strand
ACTAGCCTACTCCAAGTTAACTTCGGACTGGAATGTAGTTGAGCCCTAACCAATCTCACACTGATTAAGATACAGTTGCGCTCCTTACATCTCTTAATCCCAGCAGGACTCTACGCACTTGATTCCCTTAGCTGATCTCACACACAACTAAGAGTTGCTACGACCCAAAGTCGAAGACTTGATAAACAAATCGGTCTCACACAGAAAAGTCTATTGTATAGATAAATCTGTCTCCCACAGATAAACTTATGAGTTTTGTTCCCGAAGAATAGCCTAGTAATATCAATTACCTTACAATAATCTTAATTGTATGGTAGCGAAACAAGATATTGTGGAATCACAAACGATGAGACGAAGATGTTTGTGACTAATTTTTATCTTTCCTATCGGAGATTAAATATCGAGCCAATCTTAGGGAAGATAGTACTCAATCACGATAGAAACAGCAAGAACAAATCACGCAACTACAGAGAAAATAGTTGGGTCTGGCTTCACAATCCCTATGAAGTCTTTAAGTCGTTAACCTACAGAGTTTCGTGAAAAACATAAGGTTAAAGGAGAATCGACTCTAGTCGCAACTAGTATCACACAGGAGGTGTGGGGATTAGGATTCCCAATTGCTAGAGTTCTCCTTTATATAGTCTTCAAATCAGGGTTTGCAATCAATGTTACCTTGGTAACAAAGCATTCAATATTCACCGTTAGATGAAAATCTAATTTAACTCAAGCTAATATCTTTCAACCGTTAGATCGAACTTAGCTTGTTACACACAAATGAAATGTACCTTCATTTAGATATGAGTAAACGTACCTAAACGTGTACACCTTGTTGGCTCAACAATAGTTAACCGAAGTTAGCCATATGAACACTTTCAAATCAACCATATTCATCTTAACCATAAATAGTTCAAATGACTCAAATAAAACTAGTTGTTTAGTTGTTTATATTCTCATAGAAGTATACAAGATGCAATTGAAGAAAAATCGATTTTGATTCACTCGAATCAAGTCATGAACATTATAGCCACGGTTTGCAAAAGATTGCATTCCTTATTATATAAATGTATTAGTTCATGAACAAACCGATTTTAGAACATCATCTACTTAGGTATGCGTACGGGTATGCGTACCTAAGTAGCCGGACTGAGTTTGGGTTTCGCCAGTACATGAACTGGTACGCATACCATCCAAACTCAGCAGAAATTCCTGGACCTGAACCTTACGCCAGTACGCGTACCGGTTTGCATACCAGGTTCCCAGACTTTCTCAAACCAACAAGTACGCATACGGGTATGCATATCATGGTTCCCGGACATGGATTACATATGTGCAAGCACTCACACTATCTTAAATCCAATTGTTCTAAACTCTCATTTAAACCATTGAAACATTCTTAGAAGACGGGAATAGCCGTCTCACACAAACTATTAGCTTCAAAGCAATTTTCAAGTGATCGAATGATCAATACGAAATATTCCGAGTCTACATCAAATGACTCTCTCACCCAAATCATGTAAGATGTTACCAAGCGATTTTCACATGATCATCTTTTGACTTTCGTCAAGAATATAAGATGAACTTGGTTAAATCGAAAGCTTACCAACACATATTTCGATAAATATGTAAGCGTGTTAAACTAAGCTCGAAATATCAAATGTGTATAAATGAAGTCTATATAGCTATACGACTTTTGTCTCAAATAGGAGATAGAGTGGATAGACTTTTGAGTGATAGATGAGTTCAAGTCTCAACATACCTTTTGTTGATGAAGTTCCACAAGCTCCTCTTAGTAGTTCTTCGTCTTCAATTGATGAACGCCGTGAAGTCTAAAGCTCAACTACATTTTCTATCCTAATCCGAGACTTAGCTATTAGTAGACTAGAAATCAAGAATTATAGTTTTGGCAACTAAACTTGACAACAAGCTTGAGATAACAACGCTTGCGAGTTCAACCGAGCAGTGCTCTAACAGTTAGAGAGTGAGAGGGCGATTAGTAGTACTCTTGAATGTAGTGAAAAGAGAGATACTACCGATCAAAAGAACAATGAGTGCAACAGATAATCGTTCTAATAATCCACGAAGTCCCCAGAGTTGTTTAAGATGTCGATTTCCTCTCCTTCCAAACACATCTCCTGCCCTGAAAAACAAGCAAATACTCAGATGAGATGAGATCAGATCTAATGAGCAATTCGAACTATTAAGACATCGAATGACAAATTCGCACCTCCTCATTTGATTGGATTTCAAATGCGAAAAGGGAAAACCCTAGAATTTGAAGTTGGAGCTAGTGTTTCTGATTCGCCATGGTTGGGTTAATATTTTAAGGAATTTTTTTTTTCAGTGAAGTGATTTGCTATTTTTTAATGTCCAGCAAAGAAAAGTAGAAAAATATTAGAGGTCGGTCGTCCATCCTTAAGGAATTCGGTCATTGACTCGATCAAACCCTTTTGACCTGATAATTTTTTTTAACCCTTTTGACTTGACAAATTTTTTTTAACCCTTTTGACTTCTTTACTCATAGTCACAGAAGAAAGTTAAAAAGTTACTCATTGTCCTTTTCGACTTGATAAAAAAAATTTCAAAAATTCTCTATATTCACATGTTTTACTCTTTGATGGGTCTTATGGCATTGAGCAAGGGACCCATTGCTCCCAACGGGTTCATCATCACCCTTCATTGGGGTATACTATTTTAGAGCTTTTTTTCCAATTGTCTGTGTAGAACTTTTTTTTCCCTATTGTGCCATAATGACATTCATGCATTATGATATTTAGAAACACGTTCAACGGGGAATATGAAAAGTTAAAAAGTTAAAGGACTATCCGCGAATCCATTTTGGTGTGCATGATGTTGTTAGAACTTAAAACTACTTTGCAACACGTACTGACGGTGACACCCCATTGGTACCAAGCCTCATCAAGAAGATTACAAAGCCCAAAAGTGAAGTTTGTGCAGGGATAACGAGAAGCCAATAATGTTGTTGATCCATTGGAAAAAAAAAACCTACAAAAGAACATGAAGGAATCTGGATTAGGGATATGCCTAGTTTTATAGCTAATTTATTTCATAATGATGTAATGGTTGTTGCTTCACCTAGACTTGTTTTAAGCATTGCTGCTTAGTTTTTTTGTTTTAAGTCGACTTATCAAAAAAAAAAAAAAGACATTGACATTGACATGAATATCTTAGAACCATCAATATTTTCTTGTTCATTTCTGAGTAAGCAATATAAAAAAACAGCTAAACCATATATATGGACAGAAACGAAACCGATGCATGTCTCTATTGTTGTTTCTTGTTATTACGTACCAACTGTTTAGGGTAGCATTACAAGAGAAAGTGCTCGATGATCTCTTATACCATATGTATCAAATTATTGGGGCAAATGGAGTCTCCAACACGTCAAAAACATTTTCCTCACTGTGAAGAGCAAAAAGCCAATCACCACCAATTGAGAAGTCCCGAATTGAAGAACCAGGACCAGGGAAACTTCTTCCTAGACTAGTTGTTAAAAACCAGTGATTAAGACCACCCACGGATATCTTATCATAAAATGAACAAAAGATTTGCCCTCCATGCGATATTAACTTAGGATACTGATAAAGAGGTCGTGATATGCATTTACCGATGCGTGACTTAATATTTGAGTTCCATTTAATGCTAACATCGAGATCTCATTCAATTTAAAAATCTTCAGAATGTCTACATCTCGACTAATGCACTTGTTATTGATGTTTTTACTAAGAGTTTGGTTACTCATTAGTTTGATTTTTTTTGAGACAAGCTGAGTGTTCAAAGTGTTTCTCACCTCAGCTTGAGGGGCCTCAGTCCGGTTCCAATGGGGGGTGGCTTGTTAGAGCACTGCTCGGTCGAACTCGCAAGCGTTGCAATCTTAAGCTTGTTTGTCAAGTTTAGTTGATCAAAACTATATAATTGATTTCTAGTCTACTTATAGCTATGTCTCGGATTAGGATAGAAGTGTGTAGTTGAGCATTAGACTTCACGACGTTCACCAATTGAAGAAGAAGATCTATTGAAGAGCTTGGAGTAACTTCATCAACAAAAGATATGTGAAGACTAAAACTTATCTATCACTCAGAAGTCTATTCTATTTTATCTTCTAATGAGATTAAGTCGTATAGCTATACAGACTTTGCATTACACACATTTGAAATTTCGAGTCGAATAGCTATATAGATTTATATTAATTATATTTGCAAAGTTGAATTCCGGAATAAGATATGTTCAAGGAATGAATGAAGTGCTGGCACCTTTTTATTACGTGTTCAAGAATGATCCAGATGATGAAAACGCCGTAAGAAAAGCTTTTCATTTCTTGTATCTAATTTCTGTGTCCCACATATTATAAGTCACTCATGCGAAATGTTCTGCAGTGTACATTATTGTTGTATCTGAAACTTAGCATTCCCGACAGCATTGTATTAACTCTTCAGTTTTACTTCCTAGTTACTGCATTTGTCATTTGATGAGGAATCAAACCAGTTCTTATATGGAGCTATTATCATATAATTTACCGGTCTTTGTTCATTGGAAATTATTTCCTTAGGATACCATGAGTCTTATCTCACAATTCTTTAAAGCCGGTGTTTGAAATCCATATGAAATAAACAACTATAAGTATGACATCGAGCGTAAAAAATGATTCAATATGCATAGTGAACTGGTTTCAAGTTTGCAAAGGATAATATTTTCTGGTCGTTGAAATTTAGTGTCACTTATTTTCATGGAAAAATAACTAAGTTTGTTTTAGAAAAAATAGAGAAACTTTCGTTTCCTTTATTCTATTCACCGTTTGTCTTTTTTGTATTGATGTGCAAGCTTCTGCAGAGGCGTTTTGCTTTGTCGAGTTGTTGAGTGGTTTTCGGGATAATTTCTTCCAGCAACTTGATAACAGCGTTGTAGGCATCCGTTCCACGATCGGTAAACTGTCACAGCTTCTAAAGGAGCATGATGAAGAGCTCTAGCGTCATTTGGAGGTTACTACAAAAGTAACATATGTTTCAACTATGATATTGTCATCTTTAATTTTTCTTATATCTTTTCTATAGAACATCTATGAGCAGAGCCTGAAAATTGTTTTGCAGACTAATAATGCCATGTGTACTAAATTTTGGGCCTCAAAAAATAAGTGGCCGTAGGATACTTGAGTTGTAGTTCTAGTTCAATAAATTGGGATCCATCAATCCCTGATCTTACTTGCATGGCATATAGCAACTATTATGAGCACATCGTGGTAGAAATTAACTGACTGATACCTTAGCTAGGAATGAAACGTACAGACTAATATGATCATATATTTTC
Organism: Papaver atlanticum; assembly: GCA_023531105.1. Taxonomy (NCBI): domain Eukaryota; kingdom Viridiplantae; phylum Streptophyta; class Magnoliopsida; order Ranunculales; family Papaveraceae; genus Papaver; species Papaver atlanticum. Next base: position 19,781 of record JAJJMB010009274.1, on the reverse strand, counting down.
AGTACCAATTGTTGTGTGATCTTCTTACTTTTTCTAACCTATTTTGATTAACTTAGGTAAAGTCTCGTATGTCGGATTTGTAACAATGATGGTTTCTTACAACATATCACTCTTAACCAACTTATATTGTCTTATCCAGTGACACGTTCTAAACTTGATACGGTATGTCGCCTTTTGGGTTATAAATATATGGGATTTCTCGGCTGCATTTGCTAGCAAATATAGTTTCGAGTCAACTTAAGTAATTAAATTGGTCTAAATTACAACATGATTTTATTTGCTTCGTCGCTTTGAGTAGTTAACTTGGATTTCCATATCTGTCTAACGTTGTCATTGCCAGTAGTGAAAGATTTAAATAAACGTTTAGCATTCATTATCAATCCTCTAAGATGTTTAAAAAGATTATTTCTAGTTGCTTGAATAAATATACTACATCTTATGCTGATCTGCTCTTCATTTGAACTGGCAGGTCAATCCCCATTTCTATGCATTTCGGTGGATAACCCCGCCAGTTCAATCCCCAGTTCTATGCATTTCAGTGGATAACCCTCTTGTTGACTCAAGAGTTCAATTTTGCAGACAGTGTTTATATTTGGGACACCCTTTTGAGTGACCCGGATGGTCCTCAGGTAAACTTTGTTCTTTCTAATGGGTTTGTTAGGGCAGCTCTCAAAACCCTTTTATTTTGTCTAATTTTGGTTTGAGTAGAAGTGTGGTCAGTTATGACAATTATTGCTCTTAGACATTTTATCTCTTAAACCTTATTTGTTTCTTTTTGTGATCATATAAGATTTTGGCTGAAAGTTTTTTTTTTTTTTTTTTTTTTTTTTTTTTTTTTTCTAAGTCCAACAGTAGTATGAGATCTATATTTCTGCAATTCTACAAATTCGAGGCCTCTTTACGACACCGTTTCAGAGGAAAAAACATGTCCTATAACTGTTTTTATGACATTCTTTCACATTCAGGAAACTCTACTTAAGAGGATAAGGCTAGATGACGCACTTGTCAAGCATCTAAATTTGACCGACCAGTCAACATATCCAACACTATGTCAAGCGACTCTGACTTGGATAATGAGATGCACATCCTTCTTGAATATGGATCTCAGTTCTTCATTTGCTTCCATCCCTATTCTCCTGTTTAGATAAACCCACAAGTACACACAACAACTCTTCATCAGTTGCCCAAAAAATCAATCCCAAGCAGTATAGGTATACAATATTTCATTTTTCTCAAATTTGGCCATGTTTGGTATCAGGTGAGTATTTATATAATGTAAATGCAAGACATGCAATAGTTTGAAGGGAGGAAATTGTTAGATTCTGACTGTTTATATTGAGACTTCATAAATCAAAACACCAAAAGCCTGAATATTCAGCACTTCTATAACATGAAAAAATTCACAGCCCGTTTTCACTCGATTATTATCCAATTTGAAACAACAAATCATAACCGAAACCAAATGATGAAACTACAAAACAAATAAATTTCTCATACTTGCATCACGCCAATATTAACCAATACCAACTGTGGCAAGCATAATTAAAGAGAGGTACAAGGAACAATCCAAGAACAATTCAGTCAAGCAGTAAGACTGTAGCGACTACCATTTGGTACTTTCACACAGTGTCCAATCAACAAAGCTCTGAATACAATAACCAGATTGGACAACAAATTAACCACATCTATTGATACAAAACTATATATACACACTAGTAGTGTTCACCCGCATTGCCTATGTTCTTTGGGGTTAAGAGGCTGAGATGGAAAAAGATCTCAAGGGAGAATATTGCATTTTTGGCCTACTTTTGATGTCGAAAAACTTAAGTAAACAATTGAAGGGGTTATTATGTTGGGATTAGGTGGAAAAAAAAAAACAGAACCCCCACTCAAAAATATACTCCTATATAACATACTTAAGTTTAATTGCTAATGAAATTGCCACAATTTTGTTCCTTTTAAACTCCTCATACTTTTGTTGTCTCACAATCAGCTTAAAATAATTGCAGAGCAAAGGACACGAATCAATACGGGAGAAGAATTAGGGATAAGTCGTACCCTATTTTAGAGCCTTTCTTTCCGATAAGTATTCTGCGCTGACTTGGTTTAGAAACAATCAAATGCTGCTCAATCCTAAGAGAACCATCTTTCAAATCCTTCCAGTCGATCAAGCGATGTTCTAGAGTATAAGGAATTTCCTGAGAGGAAAAAAAGAAAATGTTATGAGGAGCTCTTGCCCAAGGCTTAATTATACCTTTAAATACATTGAAAGAACATAATCAGTACCTGGTGAATATGGTCTAGCAACTTTTCACGCACAACTTCTAATGATATATTTTTCATAATATCTTCGGTTATAGCAGTGGAATCTTCTTCCCACGGTCTTTTAACTGCCTAATCATGATAAGCACTGAAAGATTTAGACATGAAGATTACAAAATCATCCACTCGATGTGATTTTAACAATGATTTTTAATGATAAATACTGAAGAGTTTTCTAAGAAAATGAAGGTCCTGGAGTAATATATCCAATTGACAGCATGCACAAGGTTAACATCAACCATTTCAGGGTAAGTGGTTCAGAACGGAAAATCCTAACTCATTCATCAATAAAATGCATTGAAGTGATCCAAAAAAAATATAAATATATATATATATCAAGATTGTCAATTTGGTTGAATCTTTCTTAACCTTAGCGAGATTGTGGTTTTAGGTTTCCTTCCTATTCACAGAAACTACCAAATAGACCAACGATTTAGAAAAGAAGTATCTAAAAAAATATTTGCCAAACATATTCTTGGCCGTAACCACATGTACATAAATTACCCTTTCAGAAAGCAATAGAAAATGAACTGAAGTGCAATAACATCACATAATTAAACTATTCTGGGTAAATTCTTCCTACGGCACTTGGAGCAGACAACAATCTAGTCCACGGAAGTCATTTTCCCAACTGACTTTCAGGATAACTTCTATTAACATTTTCCTTTTTGAAAGCTATTAGATGCTTGCATGAGGTTGCGGTACTTTAGTTTCCATTGTCTTTATGCATTGACTGTACTCGAGAAAAGGTCCGGCCCTCTCAGCAAGTAATTATCTTGCCACTCTTTGAAGTTAACGGCACGAAGCAGTAAATACTTAGAGATTGAATCGGGATAATAAAAGAATTTAAAATCATATTCTCTAACATTCATTGCTAATAATACCACCAGAGGTTCTTGTGTTGACCTTTCACTACGATGCCATTTTTTACGCCTCTATGATGTTACCTGATGCTTTTATATGATTAAATGAGTACCAAATACAATACTGTTAGATCTACTAACAGTTTATTAATTTGTAATAATGAGATCAGGAAGTGGGTACATGCCTGCTCCATCAAATATTTAGAAAGATCTTTAACCCCCGAACCTTTGAGCCCAGAAATCATAAAATATCTATACGTACGAGGATTATAAGAAAAATTAGAGAATAAATCGTATGTAAAAGATCAGAACACCACATAAAATGCATTATCAAACATAATAGTAAGCCGAACCTCTCATAACTAGGAAGATCTCAAAATTCCTTGGCAACCTACAACAAATCTTTTTTATTCTCAACTAAATCAACCTTATTCATGCAAAATACCTGCTTCTGTTTTGGGTGTACCTGAGCTACTACGTGGTTGATCAATCTTATCACCCTCTTGTCAGGCCTACATATGAATATAAGAATTAGTCCATCATTCGGAGTATAATACCCAGTCATGAGATAGAAAACTAAAATGCGTTCATATCTTACTTGGAAAGATGTCTGTAGACGTCAAAAACAACCATAAGCACATCATAAAGATTAAGTGAGCTCCAGGCGCTTTCAACCCGAACTACTACATCTGATTTACAAGGATGTCCGCCACTCCTTAACATCAACCCCGGTGTGTCAAGAAAACACTGTATAGCAAGCAATTAATAAACTCTCAAAGTAGATTACAGTTTCGCAACGTAAAAAGAAGAGATACCACGGAGCCCACTTCTATGTTGCCTCATTAGCAGTTGAGCATTTATCAAGATTAATAGCGGGGGAAAGAATCTAGAAGAGTGTACACATTGAATTTTCTTACTGAACTGTGAAGAACACTCAATCTCTTTTTTCAAGGACAAGACAGATTGTACATACCCGCACAACTAATAATGTAAAGAAAAAAAAAATGTCATTTCTGATTTCCCTCCAAAAGATACTCTTAAATTTGCAACTTGATTACAGGTTTTTATCCTTTTTGCCTAATCAATTGAGATATTGAGTGCCACAACAGGAGGATTCTGATTCAATCTCCTGATCCAGCCTTTAATACCTTTATTTTCTACCGATGCAATCTTCATTGTCTCTCGAGCAATGGTTTTCATGTAAACTAGTTTTAACTCGAGTCTGAGCTGAATAGCGAAGATGAACATTGGCTATTACGACACAACTTAACATATAATTCTTTCTTAAAGAAAGGAGTCCTTCAGGAGAAGCTTCCTGAAATTCTGTGACCCAAAGGCATGATAGATCTAATGCCGATGTTTCTGACAGTGACCTTCATCTGCCACTAAGTGTCCTCTCTTACCTACATTGCGAATGCCTACAACTAATCTGAAATTATATAGCGTACCTTCTCAAACATATTCTAAATGTGTGTCCTTAAATCTAGCTGGATACATGATTATAGACCTAAAAACATCGTGATTAATAATGGAGAGCTTTAGTTGCCACTTATAAGACTGAGATGCAAAGATAAAACATGTTTATATCTGGTGTTGAAAAAGTAGAAGAAGAGACAGATGAAGATAATGGACTAACCATTTGAGTGTTTCCATTGGTCATCACTCCTAAAACTTCGTGTGTAGTCGTATTTGTCTTGCGCGAAACAGCAGCGACTTTTGATCCAACCTACGTAGAAAAATCATATATTAAGAAGAGGAATTTGATCCAGCAGCGACTTTATAAGTTCTGAAAAAATTGATGTTGATGGGGCTTTTGTTTTGGGCCACTCTGCATTTGTAACTGTTGCAAGTGACCACCAGGAGGCTAGCTTTGAGGGGTGTTGCACCGACAGAGTAGATCATTTGTCATGGCAATGCAGTTGGGAGTAGATTAAGGCTTGATCATATTATTGTTGAAGGGGATGCGTATGCCATCGTCAACATTCTCACTCAGAAACCGGGAAAATTTCCTCGGAGGATCAAGACTCAAATTGCTGCAGTCAAGGAGCTAGTGAAGAAAATTCTCAATGTGAAATTCAAGTTTATCAAAAAAGTGTTCCCGTTCTATTGTGCATGCTCTTGCTAAGACTGTTAAAGGATAGCAATGCAACTGGCTGGTGGTTGTTAGACTCTCCTCCATGTATTGTTCCCATTCTTGCTGAGGGTGACATTCTATTTTTTTTGTTTTCCTAATAGCAAAAATGAAAAGAAAAAAGAACGATTCGTAAAGAAAAAAACAACAAATATCGTTACAACATCTCAAGTACACAAGCTGTATAATGTGGCATAGTTCTTTCTTTTTTTCTAAATTTCTTGCTTGATTAATAGAAAGAATGGAGGTTACAAGTCCACAATCTTTTTGTACATTACAGCCAAACTTGGTTGTTCAATATATTCCAAATCCCTAATCTAACCATTGTGTGAAACTTAAAAAAAGTACAAAGGGCGCAAAAAGTGGTTGATGCAGAAGCCCTGTCCTTTCCACAAAATCAACTGCCAATAAATTTTACCATACCAGACACAACTATTTCACATCATAATCTGCATCCTCAACCATCTGTCATATTTGATGACCTCATTCCTTCTTCACTCTGAAGCCGACTGTTTAGATTCTCAACTATATTTAATGGTTGGCATTTATTGGCTGTATTTCTCGGGTTCATTTGGCAGAAACACTCGGGCCACGAATTTACGTATAATGATTCTGGAGGGATCCTTTTGTGGGGTCCACCAAATGGTATGTTGTACATCACACCTCTAACCGATTCTTCAAAATCAGTTGTCTGACCTTTTTCCCTCTTGATAAAAATAGGGGCAAGAGCCTTTCTGTCAGGCTGGATGATAATCCGAAATCCGTAGTACAATCGATGCCCCATGACGTTGCTTGGACCGTCATAAGGTTGCAAGAAAATGTCTGATAGAAGACAAACCATGTAATCCACTGTAGAGCCTAACATCCCATGAGTACCCTCTGCCAGTTCATCTGCTGAGAGTCCCATGGTATTGTGGTTTGAAAGGTGAGGAAATAGCGCTCTAAATGGCTTCATGAATCTATCCCCGCCAAAAAACTCGCCAGCAGCAAGGTAAATGCGGGTAGAGTTATCAAATCCCATTGCACGTAAGATGAGACCTACCTGCAGAAAAAAGTTCCTTTAGAATGCAGTTGTCAAAAACTACCAAATAAACTTTGAAGTTTTAACCAATCTCAATAAGAGAGGTAGACAACATTGATAAGACATTATATGATGATCACATTATCAAACAAGTGTGTAATAATTTAAACTAGGTTTTTTATGGTGGCGCATGGTAAAAATTTACCAAATTTTGTCACACAATAGTTAATTAGCAACAAACTACATCCTGAATAATAATGTTACTACATATATTCAAAAGAACGAGTCTTCATACACCTTGTGGCAACCTATGGGAGAGCCTCCCATAGAACTTAGGCAAGCGAATATATCAGTGGACTGGGAAATATTGGTTGATACATAGATGTGGGTAAGAACATAAATCAACAGAACTACAATGGATAACCTAATTGAACCTAAAAATAACTACTAGAGGCTCAAGACTTCATGCCGTAATTAAGGTGGCGAAAAGAAGAAGAAAAAATCGTGAAAATTCAGGCTTGCATATTACTTACATGCACACTTCTAAACTATTGAAGCTTAAATATGTGCAGTACTAAAATTTAAAGTTGATAGAATCTCATGGTAAGGATGACTACAGAGGCTTGCCTCTTATGGGGTTAACGGACATTTCCCAATAGCCCTTCTTTCATTGTAAATGAGTTCTTTCGGTGCAAAATTTTCTTATCTGTATTTCTTTAATATTTTCTGTTCTGTAGGTGTAAAGATATAAAAGCACCTGTAGTTTTGCACAAATATGAGATTGTAAGAAAGACGAATTAGCATCAACCAAAATCTATTTATCAAAAAAAAAACATAAAATAGATATCTCCAACAGAACCCAAATGGTGGTAATGAGCTCATATTTTAATGATGTTGAACAGAAATCCACACTGACTCCATATCTTGATTGACATAGTGTGATATAGTGGTACAATCAATTGCACAAGATTGGACTAATTTTGCAAAACCAAGTGATAAGCGCAATTCAAGTTAAGCACATCGCCTCATTGATACAAAAAGGAATAACCTATTTGTCAAGGAAGAACCTATTCTATCATTGTCTAGAAAATCATATCCATGGAGTGTAAAGGAGAAGTCTAGTGTGATGATTACTTCTTTCTACTGTCCTGGAAACATAGAGGTCCTAGAGAAAAATGGATGAAAGAGTATTATACAGTTCCCATCATAATCATTCACACTTCCTCACATGTGAAGAGAATCAATGTATAACATTAAACTATTAAAACCCATATGGAATATATGTTTATGACCCACAATTAGATACATAATGTTCTAACGTATAAAGCCAAACCACTCCTTGAAGATGAATACTAACACTATAATAAGACGAAAACTTACGCAGCAAATGAAAGCATATCCATCTCAAACCGAAGATGTATTGACATGAAGTGGCCCTGTGAGTGGAGTTTGCTGACTATCGCCTGACTGAGCTTCATAATTTGAGGCTTAAACTGAAGGGCATGATAATTAACTCTGCACCTCAGCCTTTGATACTCAGCATTGTCAATCTCTTCTTCCAAACGGTGTGAAAAGGGAGTGAGGAAAATGGCACCGTGTTCCTTCATCACTTCTAAAGCAACTGTTTTATACCGATTAACAGGAGCATCTCTAGGGGGCGGATCTGAAAGGGACAATTCAGAAACAGACAAGAATTTGAGAACCTAAAGGAAGGGACTAAATACAACTTTAAAGCATTTAAAGTCACACTGAATGTTATCTCTCTCACACCTAATGTGCTTTCAACTTCTTGGATTTTCCATGCTTGCTAATTTCAGGAAGGGTTTCCACAATATGCACGTCATATCTTAATAATTTGATGAAATGCTCAACATCATAGATCCATGAAAACCGCTGGATGCAAATAAGGTTTCATTACAATTGTCTTCAATAATAACATTGAAATGGTTGAATAGAAAGAGAATACTCTTTTTTGGTCCATAAACACATTGTCTTTAGACACATGAATTGTCATCATAACAGTTGTCATACAGTCTAACCTCGTACATGGAAAGGAATGGCCCACACTTTACACTGTTCTGAACAATATATGTGAAAAGAAAAGAAAAACGGTGTTTTCCTTTGGGATGTACTACACTAGTTATTTTTTTAGTTACCATTAGAACAAACTCAATACCAGTTCTACCTATAAACACACTCATAAAACACTCCAACAATAATTCTTGGAATAAAAGGAACTGCACTAATATGCCATCATGCATGAATCAAACATACTAATATTGTCTATCAGATTAGAGAATAAAAGGTTCGAACTACATTAATCTGACAGATGTAGTACAGATTAGGAATCTGGTACCTATTATTATTCTAGTAAACATTTGCATCTAACTCTGGCAATACTAGAGTTGCACTCATGATCCGTGCAGTAAGAACTGCATTGCATGTCTAGAATGTCAAAACCAAAAAAAACAAAAAAACAAACAACCAAAAAAAATAAATTATTATAATTATTATCTGATACAGACATAAATGCATAGAGAAACAGGTTTTTCAAACATAATTTTAATAAATAAATAAGTACCAAATTTTAAGATTCTAGGCTATGAATCATTATAAATTTACCAATATGCTAGAACACTAACTCATGCATTTTCAACATATAAGTTGCAGTATATTATCCAGTTAGCACATGCATATTATGTGATTCATGTATGACTGTTCACGTGTCATGTTTACATTTTTTACCAATGTGTTTGCTTACAAATTTGTCCTATAATTATACAAAAGCAGAGTCCGCATTCGAAATAGCAATGATTGACCAACCAATAGCTTAAGAAAGTGAACCATGGGATTACCATGGTTGGACATGTCATGCGCTGTCCATGTAAGTCGCAACTCATGAGTCATGTCCTGCCGAGGTGAACCAAAGCCAAGTAAATGGTTGGATACATATACCTTGACCATCTAATGGCAGGCCATGGCATGCTAAGTTGATTCATTGTCTAATATAGATACGAGCATAAAAAAAACTATAAATTCAGAAGATTATATCTCCAAGACGTCAAATATGTGTTGTCATAGTAAAACAACATTCATAAAATGGGAATAATCTTTCACATTAAAGTGATATATATATGACAGTATCCTAAAAGTTGTAAGTTGTAAACAAGAAGCAAACATAAACCGCAGTTCTTTGTTGATTCAACCCACCATTGCAACGCACACGCAAATAACCATTAGTCTCAACTGGAGGGGCTTCCACAAGACAACAAACAGATTGATATAAATATATGGGATCTATAAACATGTTATATAACTTAAACACATATTAACAGTTTTCCTGTAAATAACTTAAACAGAGAATTCTAAAAATGGGTTAAAAGGAACTATGTAACATACGAGGCCAGTCAGATCGTGGAGCAGATGATGGTCTCCAACCACCAGATGCAGCAGTTTCCCGTAGTTCATCCACGCTAATTGGTTTCTGATTATGGTTCAATTTGTCAAGCTCAAAACTCGTTTAGAACAACAAACAGAAAAACAGATGAAAAGCAATTAGCTAGATCACAGTATGGTTCATGAACTGTTTTATTTTAATAAACAGACGTGGTTAACAAGGTGCACACCCAGGTCATGGTATTCAGCTTCATCATCTTATCTATTTGGTAGCCTATAATCTTCAGTAAATTTTTGTTCTTAATGGACACCACATCACAAGATAAAAGGGTATTTTCTCCAAACAGAATAGGTTTTTGCAAAAATGGAAAGACCACCAGGGTTTTACGATTATACTAATAAAATGAAATCAATGGGAAAGACGGTAACCAGGGTTTTACGATATCAACCACTACTTCTATTTAATTACTGAAATGAAACATAATTTTGAATATATGTTTATTGTCCGTTCTATCTACAACACCGATTATATGTATTAGAATAGACTGTTTACCTGAGCTCAAATTACATTCCAATTGAGACTCCAATAACATGCCCACATTCCAATGCACATAAAAAAAATCCAAATTGTATAACAATGAAAATATTCAAATATGGAACACCCATAACATCCCAAAATTAGAAAAATGCAAATTTAAGACACAGCTCAGTCCTAAAATTTCGTATGCTTATATATCTTAATTATGATGGTAATGTATAATTGTTAACGAAATCCTGTAACTACCCTTATTAACTTCCTTACTAATATAACTTCAACTGTTTCACTACAAAGATAATTTTCCAGAAAGTATCTATACAATTTTTCTTCTAAGCATAGTGCTCTGTTGGTGGTGGTGTTGTCGGTACTGGTGGTGCTTTGTGGATTGTGGCGTTATTGGTACTGGTGGTGCTCTGTTGTGTAGGTGTTGTAAACTTTTCTCTTACGCTGACCACCAGTCCAACAGTATCAGTACCACCAACTCCAATAGCACCAAAAAACAAACGAAATTTAATAGCACCCAGAGCACTAATTCGGTCATACGGTGATAAGACTACTACTGTACAAATGAAATCCAACATTGTTCATCATCTAGGTTGAAGAAACTGATCGCAAATATTTATGGCAATTCCATACAATTTTGGGGAAATTGAGTAAATTCCTAGTTCCAAAACTAATCAAATCTAAGAAACATACTAACCCTGGTTCCAAATTTGTTCAGAAATTAGAGAAAACTTCATGAGAAACCCATATTCAAAATCACACAGTAAATGATTTTTTTTTTTAAAAACGACAGCTTAAGAATCTCAATTCTGAGTATATAATATCGAAAAATATTTTCCGCTAAATATCTAGGGATTACCTTGATTCATGTCTATGAATGCGAACTGAAACAAAAATAAGTTAGTGAAAAAGCGGGGGTACAACAACCACACCCAATATTTTGCTTAGCAATCTATATGTACTAACTCCAATATACTTTTAAGAGAATAACTCGACAGTCAGACTCAATCTTAAGAAAAGTATATCAAAGAGTTATATCTCTGGTTCTTAATGTAATCAGCAAATTAAACAGATAGAAATCCGTGAGCCTGATTAATATAAGAAACAACTTGGACGGTAACAAAAACCAATATCCAAGTGTCAATCAATTTAATCAACAACCAAAGGTTGGATTCCCAATTGATTGAACGTACGTACAACCTATGATATTTCTTATTATATAACAAAATATAATGTGGAAAAGAAATAACACAGACACCAGATATTTTGTTAAAGAGGAAACCGCAAATGCAGAAAAACCCCGGGACCTAGTCCAGATTTGAACACCACACTGTATTAAGCCGCTACAGACACTAGCCTACTCCAAGTTAACTTCGGACTGGAATGTAGTTGAGCCCTAACCAATCTCACACTGATCAAGATACAGTTGCGCCGCTTACATCTCTGAATCCCAGCAGGACTTTACGCACTTGATTCCCTTAGCTGATCTCACCCACAACTAAGAGTTGCTACGACCCAAAGTCGAAGACTTGATAAACAAATCTGTCTAGCGCAGAAAAGTCTATTGTATAGATAAATCTGTCTCCCACAGATAAACCTATGAGTTTTGTTCCGCCTTTTGATAAATCAAGGTGAACAACAACCAATTGATACACCGGACTTATATTTCCGAAGAACAACCTAGTAATATCAATCACCTCACAATAATCTTAATCGTATGGTAGCGAAACAAGATATTGTGGAATCACAAACGATGAGGCGAAGATGTTTGTGCCTACTTTTATCTTGCCTATCGGAGATTAAATCTCAAGCCAATCTTAGAGAAGATAGTACTCAATCACGATAGAAACAGGAAGACCAGATCACGCAACTACAGAGAAAATAGTTGGGTCTGGCTTCACAATCCCAATGAAGTCTTTAAGTCTACATCAAATGACTGTCTCACACAAATCATGTAAGATGTTACCAGGCGATTTTCACATGATCATCTTTTGACTTTCGTCATAAGATGAACTTGGTTAAAGCGAAAGCTTACCAACACATATTTCGAGAAATATGTAAGTGAGTTAAAATCAGCTCGAAATATCAAATGTGTATAAATGAAGTTTATATAGCTATACGACTTTTGTCTCAAATAGGAGATAAAGTAGATAGACTTTTAAGTGATAGATTAGTTCAAGTCTCCACATACCTTTTGTTGATGAAGTTCCACAAGCTCCCCTTAGTAGTTCTTCGTCTTCAATCGATGAACGTCGTGAAGTCTAAAGCTCAACTACACTTTCTATCCTAATCCGAGACTTAGCTATAAGTAGACTAGAAATCAAGTATTATAGTTATGGAAACTAAACTTGACAACAAGCTTGAGATAGCAACGCTTGCGAGTTCTACCGAGCAGTGCTCTAACAATCTCCCCCTTTGTCAATTTTAGTGACAAAACTATGAATACATATGGATGACAAAATAAATAAACTTTGTAGCTTCTCATCCAAATGCTTGATCTCCTTGGTTCTTCAACATTACTCGAAAACTTCGTCACTTCCAAGTACTGCAGTGATTCTGAACGTGTTAAACGCAGCATCAATGTTGTTGAAGATCCATAGCTATAACAATGAGAAAGCAGTTGCTCTCAATCATTGTTATACAGTGTCATAGTATTATTACACAGCATCAAAGTTCAATTGTATCACAACTTTGACAACAATACTATGGTGATATATATCACTCCCCCTTAGTCAATACTTCATCTCACATGAAAACCACTCCCCCTTACATAATAATCCGTAAACCATATGTATTTGTAGTGTGAACTACACATTAATTCTCCCCCTTTTTGTCAATAAAAATTGTCAAAGGTACGAAAACAAGTGGGATCCTAATGAAATTTCCATAGAGATACTTCATGACCAAAAGAGAACAACAAATCAAATTGTTTAGATGCAATCATATAGCCGAAACTAAATGCATTCATCAAGGAGTTTATAAAGATACAAGATAACCTCTACGATATTCCACAGTCGCATTCCCCACAAAGATTTGTCAATTAAGCAAAGGTTTAATTAAGAACTCTCCCCCATAAAATGTCATTCCCGGAAGAACAACAAGAGAGACCTTACTTTCACAAGAAAAGAAGGATTTCTTTTGACATTAATAAATCACATGAAACATGAATTTGTATCCAAAATACTCAATTAAATTAACAACAAGAGAACCCATGATTAATTTAATCGGAAATGCTTAACATAAGAGAACTTACGGAGTCGCACAGTATTTACACAAGGATGTGGATCAGGGAAGACCAATACTGCGGAATAAACAAAGATTTATTCTATCTTTCATCACTATTTGCATAGAGACATGTAATAAACTTAATCTTTGTAAACAAAAGTTCATCCTATCTTCCATCAATATTTGCATAATGACATAATAGGCTTAACTTTTGTTTGTCAAAAGTTCATTCTATCTTTTATCAAAAAGACATATGATGGACTTTACTTTTGGACAATTCCATCTGCAATTCTTATGGACTTAACACATTTAGCAATTTAATTGAAGGATAAAATCATTCAAGGATAAAATACCATTAAGGTTTTTACAACTATTAAAAGATAACAGTTACTTAAGTCCAACATAAGAAATTTAAAAGACAAGTCAAGTAGTAAGATTGCAAATACAGAGATTAATCAACCATCTCATAATAAGCAATAGCAATTTCTTCAAACTTTTCGATCAAATCTGGATGTTCAGCTTCAGCATAATCCAACTGCTCTCTCATGCATCCAAATTCATTCTGAAGACGGACAAGTTCAGAGTTGTCAGTTGCAGAAATACTTGCTGAGACTCCGGTTGAAGGTTGTTTAATCTTTTCGATGCTTGACATACTAAGGACTTTTGGACCTCCAAAATCAGGGCCAAAAGGAGTGATGCCAAAGTGACTGCAAATCCTTGAAATGAGGCAAGGAAAGCCTGGAGATTTCCTCGAAGTCTCTTTCACACTTATCATCTGATTAACAATAAGTCTACAGAAATCAATATCTCTCCCTTCAACAATATAACAGACCAATTCAGCAAGAGACATGGTCCATAGCATAGTGTCAATAATACTAGGCATCATGTTGGCCACAATCATTTTTCCGGCGACTTTGAGAAACAACCCAGCACCATGAACATCAATCTTACCATCTCTCCAAGAGACGTCTCTATTAAGGAGACGATTTGACATCACTTCTGGAGTCAATCTTTCATTCTCAGGAGGAGGAAATCAAATACTACCAACATGAGTCACATTCAACAGATAAACAATAACATGACTATCCACAGTGAAGATATTACCTCATACAATAGTCTTGAACATGCAATTGGCCGGGTGTGGATCATGAATGTTTGCATAAAATTGTGCAGTCATATCAATACGAGCAGTTCCTATTGGTTTGTGAATTATGCCCCATGTGTGATTTTTGAAAAAAATCAGTTAGGCCTTCTACCTCAATTTCAGAAGCATTATAGTATCTTTCAAAAATAGGTTGTTTGTTCTTATACTCCAAATAAAGGTCACGAGCAGCAGGGTTAACAAACCTAGCAGAAATACTGGGGTCATAGAACGTATTATCACCAGCTTGACCACTTGATCTCCCACCTTGACTAGTTCTCTTCCTATATGCGTTGTTTCAAAGATAAAGAAAGAAGAAGAACTTACTAAGATACCCGAACTGTTGAGTACACAAACTGACGTTGAAGGTAGAGCACCGGAACTACAACAAAAGGATAAACAAGGACCAACCCGTAGAGTAATTTCTTGCCGGGATTCCAATGATACAAAAAACGCCCAAAACGATTAGGAATTGAGGTTATGGAAATCAAAGGTACTCGAACTGTTTGAGTTTCTTCTTCGTACACGAACTGAAGAGGTGAAGAAGAAGGAGAAGAAAACGAAAAGATTCTTCCTCTTTTATTGTGTCAAACGGTGCACCTGAGATGGTTCGAATACGTTCTGGAACAGGGTTCGAAAACGTATGGGAACCAGAATCAAGGTGTGTGAACCACATGTGTGCAAGAAGGACTTGTTTGGTTTAAAATCAAAACAAAGTATTTGGAGTATAACTTCTACAAATACTTTTCCTTGAGCAAAGTTTGTACGGTCACAATGACACAGTACAAACTAGTCTTGCATGCCATGACACCAAGAGAGAGAGTTTTTCCAGCAAATCTTACATCTTACAGTGGTTAGAGAAACCCAAGGAACCGTCTTTACAAGTTTTTCAAAGAATTTAAGAAGATTACAAAATAATTTGCGTTCCCGTTTTCTTTTTTTCCAACTTATAACACACAGTTTCTGCAAATAATGTTCAATACTGCACAGAGAAACTCTTTTGATAAAAAGAGACATTCTGACTTTCTCAAAAGCGAGGGAAGTATCATTATCTCAAGAAGGTGCATCAGGGTTTGACTGATGAACATAGTTAAGTTCAGAGATTGAACTAACCAATAGATGAGGTTTAGATACTTCTTGTATTATATCCAAATTGTCAGAGACACAGGCGACGGAGGGAATTCCCTTACTGATAAGAAGATCAATATCAACCTCAATATGGAGATTATTCATCATAACTTGATTTATCCTATCAAGAGATTCTTGCTCTTTTTGGAGATATAACTCAACATCAAAAGACAAGCTCTCAAGCATTTTCTCAATCCTTGAAAACACTTCTAGGGATTTTAAACCTGGTGGAGGTTTGGATAGAATTTCTTCTACAGATTTTAAAAAATATGTCATGGAAGAGAATTCTTAAATCCCTGGATCTAGTGGTGCATTTATTGAGATAGCACTTCTGTCCATAGAGTCAGATCGCTACAAACACAGACTTATGAGGTCTTAAACGTGTTTGCCTGCTCTGATTCCAATTGAAAAAACGGGGGTACAACAACCACACCCAATATTTCGCTTAGCAATCTATATGGACTAACTCCAATATACTTTTAAGAGAATCAACTAGACAGTCAGACTCAATCTTAAGAAAACTATATCAAAGTGTTATATCTCTGTTTCTTAATGTAATCAACAAATCAAACAGATAGAAATCTGTGAGCCTGATTAATATAAGAAACAACTTGGACGGTATCAAAAACCAATATCCAAGTGTCAATCAATTTAATCAACAACCATAGGTTGAATTCCCAATTGATTGAACCTACGCACAACCTGTGATATTTCTATTATATAACAAAATATAATGTGGAAAAGAAATAACACAGACACCACATATTTTGTTAACGAGGAAACCGCAAATGCAGAAAACCCCCGGGACCTAGTCCATATTTGAACACCACACTGTATTAAGCCGCTACAGATACTAGCCTACTCCAAGTTAACTTCGGACTGGAATGTAGTTGAGCCCTAACCAATCTCACACTGATTAAGATACAGTTGCGCTCCTTACATCTCTTAATCCCAGCAGGACTCTACGCACTTGATTCCCTTAGCTGATCTCACACACAACTAAGAGTTGCTACGACCCAAAGTCGAAGACTTGATAAACAAATCGGTCTCACACAGAAAAGTCTATTGTATAGATAAATCTGTCTCCCACAGATAAACTTATGAGTTTTGTTCCCGAAGAATAGCCTAGTAATATCAATTACCTTACAATAATCTTAATTGTATGGTAGCGAAACAAGATATTGTGGAATCACAAACGATGAGACGAAGATGTTTGTGACTAATTTTTATCTTTCCTATCGGAGATTAAATATCGAGCCAATCTTAGGGAAGATAGTACTCAATCACGATAGAAACAGCAAGAACAAATCACGCAACTACAGAGAAAATAGTTGGGTCTGGCTTCACAATCCCTATGAAGTCTTTAAGTCGTTAACCTACAGAGTTTCGTGAAAAACATAAGGTTAAAGGAGAATCGACTCTAGTCGCAACTAGTATCACACAGGAGGTGTGGGGATTAGGATTCCCAATTGCTAGAGTTCTCCTTTATATAGTCTTCAAATCAGGGTTTGCAATCAATGTTACCTTGGTAACAAAGCATTCAATATTCACCGTTAGATGAAAATCTAATTTAACTCAAGCTAATATCTTTCAACCGTTAGATCGAACTTAGCTTGTTACACACAAATGAAATGTACCTTCATTTAGATATGAGTAAACGTACCTAAACGTGTACACCTTGTTGGCTCAACAATAGTTAACCGAAGTTAGCCATATGAACACTTTCAAATCAACCATATTCATCTTAACCATAAATAGTTCAAATGACTCAAATAAAACTAGTTGTTTAGTTGTTTATATTCTCATAGAAGTATACAAGATGCAATTGAAGAAAAATCGATTTTGATTCACTCGAATCAAGTCATGAACATTATAGCCACGGTTTGCAAAAGATTGCATTCCTTATTATATAAATGTATTAGTTCATGAACAAACCGATTTTAGAACATCATCTACTTAGGTATGCGTACGGGTATGCGTACCTAAGTAGCCGGACTGAGTTTGGGTTTCGCCAGTACATGAACTGGTACGCATACCATCCAAACTCAGCAGAAATTCCTGGACCTGAACCTTACGCCAGTACGCGTACCGGTTTGCATACCAGGTTCCCAGACTTTCTCAAACCAACAAGTACGCATACGGGTATGCATATCATGGTTCCCGGACATGGATTACATATGTGCAAGCACTCACACTATCTTAAATCCAATTGTTCTAAACTCTCATTTAAACCATTGAAACATTCTTAGAAGACGGGAATAGCCGTCTCACACAAACTATTAGCTTCAAAGCAATTTTCAAGTGATCGAATGATCAATACGAAATATTCCGAGTCTACATCAAATGACTCTCTCACCCAAATCATGTAAGATGTTACCAAGCGATTTTCACATGATCATCTTTTGACTTTCGTCAAGAATATAAGATGAACTTGGTTAAATCGAAAGCTTACCAACACATATTTCGATAAATATGTAAGCGTGTTAAACTAAGCTCGAAATATCAAATGTGTATAAATGAAGTCTATATAGCTATACGACTTTTGTCTCAAATAGGAGATAGAGTGGATAGACTTTTGAGTGATAGATGAGTTCAAGTCTCAACATACCTTTTGTTGATGAAGTTCCACAAGCTCCTCTTAGTAGTTCTTCGTCTTCAATTGATGAACGCCGTGAAGTCTAAAGCTCAACTACATTTTCTATCCTAATCCGAGACTTAGCTATTAGTAGACTAGAAATCAAGAATTATAGTTTTGGCAACTAAACTTGACAACAAGCTTGAGATAACAACGCTTGCGAGTTCAACCGAGCAGTGCTCTAACAGTTAGAGAGTGAGAGGGCGATTAGTAGTACTCTTGAATGTAGTGAAAAGAGAGATACTACCGATCAAAAGAACAATGAGTGCAACAGATAATCGTTCTAATAATCCACGAAGTCCCCAGAGTTGTTTAAGATGTCGATTTCCTCTCCTTCCAAACACATCTCCTGCCCTGAAAAACAAGCAAATACTCAGATGAGATGAGATCAGATCTAATGAGCAATTCGAACTATTAAGACATCGAATGACAAATTCGCACCTCCTCATTTGATTGGATTTCAAATGCGAAAAGGGAAAACCCTAGAATTTGAAGTTGGAGCTAGTGTTTCTGATTCGCCATGGTTGGGTTAATATTTTAAGGAATTTTTTTTTTCAGTGAAGTGATTTGCTATTTTTTAATGTCCAGCAAAGAAAAGTAGAAAAATATTAGAGGTCGGTCGTCCATCCTTAAGGAATTCGGTCATTGACTCGATCAAACCCTTTTGACCTGATAATTTTTTTTAACCCTTTTGACTTGACAAATTTTTTTTAACCCTTTTGACTTCTTTACTCATAGTCACAGAAGAAAGTTAAAAAGTTACTCATTGTCCTTTTCGACTTGATAAAAAAAATTTCAAAAATTCTCTATATTCACATGTTTTACTCTTTGATGGGTCTTATGGCATTGAGCAAGGGACCCATTGCTCCCAACGGGTTCATCATCACCCTTCATTGGGGTATACTATTTTAGAGCTTTTTTTCCAATTGTCTGTGTAGAACTTTTTTTTCCCTATTGTGCCATAATGACATTCATGCATTATGATATTTAGAAACACGTTCAACGGGGAATATGAAAAGTTAAAAAGTTAAAGGACTATCCGCGAATCCATTTTGGTGTGCATGATGTTGTTAGAACTTAAAACTACTTTGCAACACGTACTGACGGTGACACCCCATTGGTACCAAGCCTCATCAAGAAGATTACAAAGCCCAAAAGTGAAGTTTGTGCAGGGATAACGAGAAGCCAATAATGTTGTTGATCCATTGGAAAAAAAAAACCTACAAAAGAACATGAAGGAATCTGGATTAGGGATATGCCTAGTTTTATAGCTAATTTATTTCATAATGATGTAATGGTTGTTGCTTCACCTAGACTTGTTTTAAGCATTGCTGCTTAGTTTTTTTGTTTTAAGTCGACTTATCAAAAAAAAAAAAAA
>JAJJMB010009272.1:0-23394 GCA_023531105.1 Papaver atlanticum | reverse complement strand
TTTGAAGTATCTTCTTTCCAAGAAGGATACAAAACCTAGATTGATTAGATGGATCCTATTGTTGCAGGAATTTTCCTTAGACATTAGAGACAAAAAAGGTGCAGAAAATGTAGTAGCAGACCACTTGTCTAGGCTTGTTGTGGATACCCCTGATGATTCCCCTCCTGTTAGAGATAGTTTTCCTGATGAACAACTGTTCTCTGTTACCCAATTACCTTGGTATGCGAATATAGTGAACTATCTTGTTACTGGTCGAATTCCCCAACATTGGGGTAAACAAGATCGTTTTAGATTTTTAGTTGAGGTTAAGCACTTCTTTTGGGATGATCCTTATTTGTTTAAGTATTGTCCAGACCAGATTATTAGGATATGTATACATGAGATTGATCAGTCAAGTATTATTTCCTTTTGTCATGATCATGCTTGTGGGGGTCACTTTAGTGCTAAGAAGACTGCTGCTAAGATATTGCAGTGTGGATTCTATTGGCCTTCATTGTTTTAAGATTCCGGCAGTTACTGTGTTACTTGTGAACGTTGCCAGAAATTAGGAACCATTTCCCATAGGAACATGATGCCCTTGAACCCTATCTTAGTTGTTGAGGTCTTTGATGTGTGGGGTATTGACTTTATGGGTTCGTTTCCTAATTCTTTTGGTAACCTATACATCCTTGTCGCTATAGACTATGTTTCTAAGTGGATTGAGGCGGTTGCGTGTAAAACCAATGACCATAGGGTCGTAGTCCAGTTTTTGAAAGAGAATATACTTACACGTTTTGGTACGCCGCAAGCTATAATTAGTGATGGAGGTTCACACTTTTGTAATAGACCATTTGCTCTTTTAATGAAACAGTATGGTATTACCCACAAAGTAGCTACCCCATATCACCCACAGACTAGTGGTTAGGTAGAGGTCTCCAATAGGGAAATTAAGCGTATTTTAGAGAAAACAGTTAATCCAAATAGGAAAGACTGGTCATTGAGGCTTACTGATGCCTTATGGGCTTACCGTACTGCGTTTAAGACACCCATTGGAACGTCACCTTATCGTTTAGTATTTGGAAAGGCATGTCACCTTCCTGTTGAGTTAGAGCATAAATCCTATTGGGCTATTAAGAAGCTAAACTTTTCACTTGACAAGGCAGGAGCTCACAGAAAGCTCCAGCTCATTGAGTTGGACGAGATTCGTAGAGATGCATACGATAGTGCTATGGAGTATAAGAACAAAATGAAACTTATGCATGATAAGAATATTTTACGAAAGTCATTTTCTCCAGGTCAAAAAGTTCTTCTGTATGACACTCATTTGCATCTATTCCCCGGGAAGTTGCGCTTTCGGTGGACCGGTCCTTTTGTGGTCCGTACTATTTTTCCTCATGGAGCTGTTGAGATCGAGACACCGGATGTAGTAGTTCTTCGAAGGTTAACGGTCAGAGATTGAAACCCTTTTTAGAGCCCTTTCCTACAGGTGATGTTCAGGAGGTCCCTCTGGAGGACCCTGCTTACCCTTGATTGACCATCGAGGTCATTGTATGTTGTATATTAGTTTTTGATTTCTCTCTTTACCCAGGTACTATCTTTCCAACTTCTCCTTGTGTTATTTTTGGTACTGCTTTTTCATTAGAAACATTGAGGACAATGTTAGATTTAAGTTTGGGGGTATGGGAAAAACTTTGTAGTTGCAATAAATAAATTCCAGAGCCTAGAAATTTATGCCTATTAAGGATGGCACTAACCAATCTAAGTGGATGGAAGCATTTTGGTTTTAGGAGTTGAGGAACCAATCTGAGTAGATGGAAACATCTATAAGAGTCTATTCGTAAAAGCACAGAGCTCAGGTGTTAGAAATAACATGATAGTTTCGCCATATCTCGTTGAGTCCTTTTCACTTCTGTTTTTATTTTATTTTCTTTTTAAAATATGTTTCTTTAAGTGATTAGGTGGGGATCACGATTCAAGTTGTTACCACCACTAAGGTGTAATAGAGTGATTGAGATACTAGATAATAATAATAATAATAATAATAATAATAAACCAGACCAATAGACCAATCGGAATAAATTTTAACACTTGGACAGCAATATGTGTGTGTTCTCCCTGTCTCCGTCGCCTAAACAAGCGTGGAATGCAGGATCCACGGAAATTACCATGTAATCTGCTGACAAGAAGCATGCGCTTGGATCCATAAGATCTAATCATGTTGTTAGTACTAAATAAATAAATAAATAATGTGTGTTCAATAAATCGACCGTTGGTTCCCTTGTATATGCCAGACGAGTTGATCTAGAATTAGGATTATTGACCACTGGTCCCCTTGTATATGCCAGTTGTGTTGATATTAGTCAGACCGGTATCTCAGTCCATTAGGATAGTTTCATCTTGGCAGAGGCCTTCAGACAGATATGAGAAAACACCGTTCACCTAGTCAACATCAAAACCATCTATGTTTTTCTATATCCATCTCTTAATTTATCCATGTGATTTGTTGACTCCGGATATTGATGTCCATAGTGAAACTATCTGAGTAGAGCTCTGTCACTTATATATGAATTTTAGTATGCTTGAGTGCAAACTCGTGTACAGCAATTGGAATTTCGCATCAGGGTACTTCCTCCCGTAATCAATAAGTATGCCAACCAAGGAGGTTCTTTAGTGCCATTTTAAGGTTCTGCGTAGATAGCTAGGATCTGGAGTAAAAGTTTTGTGGATACACCTCTGGTAAACCCTCCCGAGACTATAAATCGGCCACTAGGGCCATCTAGGGGTTCAAAGGCTTGTTGCACATGCTAAGTGCAATCGCGATGCCTGCGACAGTGAGTTGGGATTTTATTTTGTAGTTTTAATTTGCTCGGGACTAGCAAATATTAAGTTTGGGGGTATTTGATAGACGCATTTATGTGTCTGTTTTCATCTCTATTGTGTATATTGTTAGTACCCATTTTTGTACTTATTATGGTGTTTTATGTGTTTGTAGGTATTTTTGGGAAATAAACATATTTGGAAAAATCGGCTCGAAAAATTATGCGGAGCACCCCTGGAGGATATTTGTTATTCGAACTCTCAGTTTGGATAAGGGGCACCTCAGTTGGGCACCTGCTATTCGCACCTCCGGTTTGGTTAGGGGGACACCCCTCTTCTTCCTCATTTGAAAATGAAAAAAAAATTGGCGGGAAAACTTATATGAAATACTCGAAGATTTCTGGAAAGATTTCCAGCGTGATTTTATGGGAGAATTTCATGGGATTTGTTCGTTTTCATCCTTCCAGCGTGTTACAGGATTGGTAATGCAGTTATTGATGATAAATAAGAAGATTTCTATGATTCTCGTAAAACAGGGGAAGAGAGAAAATCCCGAGATTTTGTCTTTGATTCTGTTCAATTTAAGGGAGTTGTATGTATCTGCAAAAAGTATACCTCCGTCTGTGATCAATATACAGCGTGATGAAGTGTGTCAAATGCGAGTTACCGCGTGAAAGAGAAAGATCAGGAAATAAAAATCGTGTATTGATGAAAGAATTATGAGAGGATTATTGGCATTTACTGCGAGATTTGATGAGCCCTGTCGAGTATAAAAAGGGTGATAGAGGTCACAGAAGAGGCTAGGGAGAATTGGGAGCAGTTTTGAGCATCACAGAATCGGAAAATCACAGTTGCAGGAAGAACAATTTTTCTGCTGGTGAAGAACTTACGAAGAACATAAGACGCTCAAAGACAGTCATTCCTCAACAGTGCTTGTGACGGTTATCTATTATCGTTTCCTGTAACAGTTGAGTTTGTAACAAATATAAGTGTTACAAACCCGATTTTTATCATTTTTTCTCCCATTTCATCATTTGTGAACCATTTTTGAGCATTAATAAAGATGAATTTTGAGCATGTTTCCATGATGATGATGAGCTAATTCTCGCGTAATCTAGGGACGGAGGAAGCTATTGATGCATGAATAATTGGTAATTATTTTACTTTTCTCTAATTTGCATTTTATAATTCACTCAAATCACTGCTTTACAGAATTTTAATTGTTTGCATAATTTTCTTAATTAGTTGTGATTCAATTAGATAGGTTATACTTTGTTTAGATAATCTATGCTTAAGGGATACAATTAATGTTTGAGAATATGCTTGATTATTTGTGAATTAAGAAAAAGAGATTTTAAAGATAATTAGAGTTTTGGAATTTTTACCATCATTCATTCATGTGTAATAGTGGAATCTAGTGTCTTGGTTATTTTCAATCTTAAAAACAAATTTGGATTTAAATTTTCTCTATTTTTAGTTTAAATAAATCTAAAATCAATTGCTTTCACAAGTCTCAACGAACCTTTTACTACAACAAAGTTGAAATTCGATCAATTTTTGGCGCCGCCGACGCGGACTTGTTTTTAAGTTAGAGTTTTTAGATTAATTTTTTTTTTTTAGATTTTTATTATTTTCTCTTTGTTCTATTTTACGTTTCTTTGGGTATATTTCTTTGTGCAACAGGTTTGGAGTTTGGACCGAAAAGAATTTAAGCCAAAGACTTTGGTGACTAAGAGATTAGGAGCCAAAGATAAAAGCTAAAAGAAAAGGAAAAGAAAGACAAAGAATTTTTTTTATTTTTTTTTATTAGGTTTTTAGATTTTAGTTTTATTTTAGTTTTTATTTCTTAGATTTTCTTTAGATTTTATTTTTAGAAATTGTATTAGGATATCTTTTATTTTTGTAATTTTTTTTTCTTTTGCACTTTATTTTTGGACTTTGAACTGTGAACTTTGGACATTATTCTTTTATTTTTAAACCCTACGGAAGGGTAGTTTTAAATATAAACTGTTTGCAGGAAAGGACGACGATTACGATATCGTCTCGGCCCCTCGGGTTCGTACATGACATAGGAGTCATGGCCCGAGTCGACTTCAGCGGTTCATCCCCCGTCTGGTACGGGAGGTAAGTTTTTCGAAACACCCGCGAATCCCCTATCAGCGGGTTTACGGATTTTAAGG
Source organism: Papaver atlanticum (assembly GCA_023531105.1). Taxonomy (NCBI): domain Eukaryota; kingdom Viridiplantae; phylum Streptophyta; class Magnoliopsida; order Ranunculales; family Papaveraceae; genus Papaver; species Papaver atlanticum. The sequence continues at coordinate 18,418 of JAJJMB010009272.1, read as the reverse complement.
TGAATATATGTTGAGATCTGAATACGGATTTTAATTTCCTAGTAAAGGGCAAGGACAGGCCATACAAGATAAGGGTTCGGATTTCATCACCGTTCTCTTCTTGCCCGCCTTAGGAAAACATAACCTACGCGAACCCAAGCCTAAAATATTGACTAGAACGAGACCTATAGGGTAACGAGCTTAATAGGAAAGTCGTTCGAAAAATATTAGTAGTTCTTTTAAGCATACTTTGAAGTTCAGGAGATTACTGTAAGTCGATTAAAGCCGCCTTGTAACCCAGGGAAGCGTTGCCAAAGATGTGGGGGTATCAAAGCTCCTCTGAGCTTCCCCTACTTCTTTTCGACTCACTTTATTCGGATCGATCCAGAGAGGTTTTCTAGATTGTAACGAATTCCTTTTCGAAGGATTAGAAGCTGGTCTAGATATATAGCCACTAAACACAAAATTTCTCGAGTTAATCCATACATATTCTCGGGTTTTTTTCTCCTCAAGTTACGGGATTTTTCTTCCCTCTTTACGCGTCAACTTGGTTTCCAAACTCTCTTAAACTCTCTCAGGACTGAATAAGGACTCCATACACTCCAATCTTGCCGTAAACTCTTCACAAATTCTTTTGTAAACCGAAAACAACTCAAATCGTGAATTCTCCCTGTTTTGCTCCAACACGGATTTCTATCCCTGTTTAATCGATTCTACAGCTCATACCATACTTGTTTATCCTTAACAGGGTTAACCCAACGAAAATCAGCCCTTGAATCGCCTTAAAAATCATCCAAAATCCAAACAGAAAATTCTGTTTTCTATAAAAGTTTTTCCCGCCATTTTTTTTTGTTTTGAAAATTTGATAAGAAAAGTGACCTCCCCCTATCCAGTGCCGGTCTGTGCTTAGCAGCTGCTTGGAAATGGGTTACCCCTTATCCAAAATGAGAGTCCGAATAGTAAGTGTCCTCCCAGGAGCCTTTAACAACTTTTCGAGCCAATTTTGCCGCGAAAGCCTATTTCTCCAAAAACACCTACAAAGAGATAAAATACCAAAATTAGTACAAAAATAGGTACTAACAATATACACAATAGAGATGAAAATAGACACATAAATGCGTCTATCAACGAGCCTAGAGGTTTTTCTTTTATAGACGGGGAGCTCGAAGACTCTTCTTTGGAGAGCCCTGTTTTTGGAAACTTCAATTTTGAGAATTTAAGTCTTAGTGAGGAATTCACCCCTAGGATTTTTACTGTGCCAACAATGACAACTTTGAAGGAGTACATGTACCCAACTAAGACTAACCGACCATCGTGCATTAAGTTGCCAGCCTCTACGACTAGTTATGAGTTGAAACCTGGTATTCTTCAGATGATCCCTATATTCTTAGGAAAAGATGAGGAAAACCCTTACTTTCACATTAGGGACTTTGAAGAAATTTGTGGAACAATTAATATTAAAGACCTTAGTGATGAAGTCTTTAAACTTAGGATGTTCCCCTTTTCCTTGAGAGATAAAGCCAAGACCTGGCTGAACATCCTACCATCTGAATCCATAAAAACATGGCAGGAACTTATTGCTGCCTTCTATTTAAAATTCTACCCCAAGCATAAAACTGCAGCTGATAGGAAGAAAATTAGTGCTAGTGTTCAACAAGAGGGAGAATCGCTTTATAGGTTTTTAGAGAGATTCAATGATCTCCTAGCCCAATGTCCTCACCATGGGTTTGAGAAAATGAAACTAGTAGAGATTCTTTATGGATGTTTAGACTATTCGACCAAAGCCACGGTTGAGTCTTTGTGCGCAGGTGAGTTCACTAGTAAAAATGCTGATGATGCGTTTTCCTTCTTACAAGTTGTCACTGAAAAATCCCAACAGTGGGAGTCTTGTGTTGAACCCCCTAAAAGACTCTTGATCAATAGAAGTAGCACTAAGGTGGTTGATACAGGATTTGGGTCTGATGCTAAGTTTACTGCTTTGTCTAGAAGGTTAAAAGCTTTGGAATTGAATCAGTCTAAATATAGGTCTTTTGTTGAACCTGATAATAGGATTAGAGCCTCTCAAGTCTCTAGTTGTGGAATAAAACCCAATAACTCGTTTTGGGAAGGTCAGGTTAGTGAAGAGCAAGCCCATGCTGTCTATAAAAATGCTAGATTTGAAAACCGTCAGAAGTTTGACCCCTACTCAGACACCTAACACCCTGGTTGGAGAAACCATCCTAATTTCTCTTGGTCTAAGGGACAGAGTCAAGGCCAGTCTAGTAATTCTCAGCCTCCCCCAGGTTTTGGTTATAATAAGAACCCTTCAGGTCAATCCCAGTTCCAGAACTCTTCTGAGAATAGAATAACTAGCTTAGAGGAATCTCTTAGTTTATTACAAAAGAGCCAGGACATGTTCGTAAAGACCCACGAAGTATTACTAAAGAACCAGGCTAGTTTTCAAGAGGAAACCAAACAGAATTTTCAACATAATGCCAAGACTCTTGCTAAGTTAGAACTTCAAGTTGGTCAAATGGCTAAGATTCTAAGTGAGAGAGATAATGGGAGTTTTCCTAGTCAGACTCAAGGTAGTTAATTTCGGATTTCGGTTCATCTCGGTCCCGAGCGAGACACTGGTACAACGTTGTCTCGGGGAGATTCCGTTTTCAAATCTCGGTTCCAACTTTTATATATATAATTTCCAGATATGTTAAGATATAATGAAATAATATCCAAAAGAAACAAATATTCATTAAGAAAACACAAAAGTGCGAACACTTACTGGAACTGGAAGTCTTTTTTGAACAAAGAGAAAACAAAAGAGAGAAGTACAACAAGGATATTACAATTCTAATCAAGATAATCTGAATCATCATAGATATCATCATCTGGAGTAATTCCATCATTCCCAACACCACCAAGTAGCCCGTTTTGGGTGTCCAACATCAATTCATCAGTATCATATCCATCATACTCCGAGTTAGTTGGATACATAGACTTACTTCTAGAACTACTGGCACCTCTACTACCAACAGTCTCACGTTCTTCAGTAACTGTCTCTTACAAATCATCAAAAGTTACATCATCACCATGCATCTCCAAGTCATTCAAATTTCGTAACTCCAACCATTCATCATTTTCATCACGCTCCTCCAGGAAAATAGGATCATTAGCTTTATCATTATCGTTATATTGCTGGATTTCTATGAAACGACGCTGCAATTTCTTATTATATTGGATAAAGACACTATCATTCAATTTCTGTTATGTTATGCGATTTCGTTTTTTCGAGTGCAACTGAAATACATAAGATAAGTAAGTAATTCAACTAAAACACTTAATAGTAAGCACGGGATAATTTTCAAAATATAGGTACTGGAATTGCATGGTTCGTGTTCGTGTATATTCAGAATATTACTAATCAGTGTAAAAGATTAGAATACATACATTTTGAAATGTGCTCCAGTTTCGCTCACATAGGGAAGCAGAACAAGTAAGACTCAATACTCTGATTGCAAATTTTTGTAGGTTTGGCGCATCGATTCCTCCAAATGTAATCCACCATTCATCTGTTATAAATATAAACAAAGTAGTTATAAAAATCTATCTAACACAAATGTAATCAAACTTTAAATTTACAGAACAAACAAAGCTTATGAGGTTGATCCTTGTTTCTTCTTCTTTTGCAAGGAGGAGTTCCCAAGATCCCAACAGCATCAGTATACTTTCTCAATTCACCTGTAGCAGCATCAAGTTCATCTTCATTGGGTATAAGCCTTTGCATTGCTGTATGAAGTCCCCTTTTGATTTCTATGTACTTTGGATCACTATCCATTTCATAAGCTTCCATATTGTAGAATATGGAAGGATTCAAATAGTATGCCGCACAATGTAGAGCATGATTAAATTTATTCTTCCATCTTTTCTCAAAGCAAGCCTTAATTACACCCCAAGTATGATCATCTTCACTTAATTTCTCCTCTAGTTGATCCCTTGATATTCTCATTGCATCATAAAAAAAAGGCATTGTAGGTTTGCGCTCGATGTCCACTAACCTTACAACCTTAACTAAAGGCTTCAGCACACTACAAGCATAATCAACATCTTCCCAAAATGTACTACTTGTAACAATTTTAAGTGCATTAATTCCAAGAGTTTCTTTTGAAAATCTACTTTTTGCCCACCTATCATTCACAAACACCATTTGTAAAGGAGTTTTATACTTTTGAAGACTTTTTAGTGTGTAATATTGAGTTGCAAATCTAGTCTTTGTAGACCTATGTAAGTCTCCACGTGTCAACTCCCTCATCAAGCACAATACTTGAAAATGAGCATAAATGTATGTAACAAATCTTTTACCTAGAATGACGGCTATCTTGATTCGTATAAGCTTGACCAAGTTCTTCTAGCATCAACTGGACACAATGAGCACCACATGGAGTCCAAAATAGATTTGGGTATTCAAGCATCAAATCTTGCCCAGCCTTTTTAAAGTTTGAACCATTGTCAGTAATGAACTGAACTACATTTTCTTTCCCAACATCTTCAATTACCTCCTTTACAAGGTCACATATGAAATTAGCATCATTGGTTCTGTTTGACGCATCTACAGACTTCAAGAAAACTGACCCTTTCGGACAATTCACCAAAAAGTTGATAAGATGTCGTTTTTTCCCATCTGTCCAACCATCAGACATAATAGAACATCCATACCTCTTACAATATACCCTAAATGTATCAACAAACTTCTTTGTTTCTGCCAACTGTTCCTTAAAAAGATTTGTACGAATCTGATGGTAAGATGGCGCGGGCATAGCTAACATCAAAAAAAGAAACACACAAAGTTGATACAATAAGAATTTAGCTCAACAAACACTATAAGACAGCAAAAAGGATCAATGGATGTTCTCAAAACTTAATAGAAGTTCTTACACTATAACCTAAAACCAAGGTCAAAGACCACAATATAGTCAAGAAGTACGGTTAGCTAAAATGCTATCTATCCAGAAATTACATACCTTTCCCATATTCACCAATTGCATAGATCATTTGTTGGAAACTTGGACAGCGAACAGTATTAAAAGATACTGAGTTCTCAGTCATCCAAGCTAAAATGCTTTTCCATGCATCTTTTTTTAACTTCTCTTTCGCCGAGCAGTTTCTGTCAAGAGTGGCTTGCTGAGTTTTCTGGTGGTCTGTCTGCATGAGTAAATCCATTGGACCCCTGGAATTACTTTGGCTCTGGAATTTTCTATTTCTCTGACTCTGAACAACTACTTGACTACCACTACCACTGTCACTGCCCACAATAGAATCCTTTTCAACTTCTTGTACCTAATGGTCCTCATCATCAGTATCAGCATCAGACTTCTCATCAGATTGTGTGCGCCGATACATAGCATCAACATTAACCCTGTGAGCTTTCTTTAACTTCTTTATACTGTCATTTTGTCTAATTTCATTTATAGTTTCAACTGTTGCTTTCATACATGATGAAACATTCCCTTTGACTTGTGTGATATGCTGCTTAAGCCTAGTAATTCCACCACCACGCATTTCTTTGTTACAAAGCGCACAACTTAGTTTCTTTGGAAAGTTAGGATCTTTGCATGTAGCCCATTTCCATGCTGGATCTCTAGTCTGACTAGAAGATTGAGGAAGTATTGACCCACTTGTAGTATTTGTGTTGTTCGAATTGGATGCATTAGAAGAATCCATAATCACAACCTGAAATTAATGTCAAATTGAAATTATGAAAACAGTTCTTCCATCAATGAAAGATTAGAAAAAACTCAAAGACAACAATAAGAAAATTGTATTACCTAATTGAACTTGGTTACAATTGGGAGCAAACTGAACTTGGTTATAATTGAACTTAAGAGCAACTGAACCTGGTTACAATTGGGAGCAAACTGAACTTGGTTATAAATTTATAATTGAACTTAAGAGCAACTGAACTTGGCTAAAATAAAACTGAACTTAAGAGGAACTGAACTTGGCTAAAATAAAACTGAACTTAAGAGGAACTGAACTTGGTTACAAACTTACAATTGGGAGCCTTCTTATTTATACACCACTAGCTAATACAACCAATTATTAGCACAAAATTATTACCACTGGCTAATAAAACTCTACTTATGAACATGGTCTATAAATTGATATCAGATAATGACACAAACATCACCTCAACAACATTCCTACTTGAGAGCAGCATAAAATGGATGCATACCTCGGATTTGCATCCAGCTGAAAGAAGACTATTACTTGAGCCACCCAAAGAAAAATTGAACACTTCTTGAGCTTAACCATCATTTAATACTACCACCTGAGGAAATCAAACACCCAATTCTTCATTACTAAAGAGATCAATAATAGCTAAACCTTCAATTACTATAACCCTAACATGCATCAGACACTTTAATGACCTCACCATCAAATCAACAAGAACCCATGACAAATCAACAAGAACCAATGAAAAACATATTCAGTAATTAAACAAAGAAGACTTCAATTGAAATTACAAATCTAGAAAAGCATAGAAAAGTTCAGCAGAGAAAAGCATAGAAAAGTTCAGTATAGAAAAGCATAGAAAAGTTCTCAAAAACCACAAATCTATCTTTGATTGACACCACAAACCCTAATTTTGCTTCGATTTACATACCTTGCTTCGATTTACATATCACAGTGAAGAAGAAAACGAACTGAAAACGAACTGAAGAAGAAAACGAACTGAAGAAGAGAGGGTTCGAATTAGGTTAATTGATTTTTTTACTTAAATTTACTAAAATACCCTTTAACTATTAATAAAATCGGCGGAATTTCGGTGAAATTTCGCCCGATACAACCGATATTTCCGGTCTATTTCCGTTTCTCCGAAATTCATTGTTTCGTTTTCTATTAGCCGAAACCGAAAAAATCGGCGGAATTTCGGCCGAGATGGCCGAAATTGACTACATAGGTCAGACTCAACCTAATCCTAGAGGAGTTCATGAAATAGGAGGAAGATCATCTGATCATGTGAATTCAATCAAAACCATTAGGAATGGTAGAGAAATAGACAATAAGGTTGCCATGCCTGATAGTGAACATGCTGTAGTTCACCCATCTGAATCAGAAGCTAAAGAGATTGATGGAACCTCTAAGGAGACTGATGAGGCCCCTGATAAGCCAAACTTTGTTCCCAGAGCCCCATTCCCACAATTGCTAGTACCAACTAAGAAGGAGTCCACTTTTAATGATATTTTGGAGGTTTTTAAGCAGGTAACTATCAACCTTCCATTATTAGATGCAATTAGGCAGATTCATCCTTATGCCAAGTTCCTTAAGGACTTGTGTATGCGAAAGCGTAAGCTCGGTGTCCATAAGAAGGCCTTCCTAGCTAGTCATGTGAGTTCTATTATTCAGAATACTACTACTCCTAAGTATAAAGACCCAGGTTCCCCTACCATTGCCTGTACAATAGGGAAATACCATGTTGAGAAAGCGCTGCTTGACTTAGGAGCCAGTGTGAACTTACTCCCATACCATGTGTACCTTAAGCTAGGACTTGGTGAGATGAAACCTACCCAGATAACACTTCAGTTAGCTGATAGGTCCGTAAAAATTCCTCGTGGTGTGATCGAGGATGTTCTTATTGAGGTCGACAAGTTTATTTATCCAGTGGATTTTGTTATCCTAGATACCCAACCTGTCCCTGACCCAGAAAACCAGATACCGGTAATTCTAGGTCGCCCGTTTTTAGCTACATCCAATGCGATCATCAACGTTCGAAACGGTATTATGAATTTGTCTTTTGGTAACATGATCATTGAGCTGAACATTTTTCATATTAGTAAGCTACCCTCTGAACTAGATGACTCGAGCATAGAAGAGGTCAACATGATAGGAACATTAGTCGAGGAGTCATTACCAAACACTTTGTTAGAAGATCCACTAGAGAAATGCCTAGCCCACTTTGGGATTGATTTTGATGATGATAATGTGATTAATGAGGTGAATGCTTTGTTAGATTCAACCCCTTTGTTGGACACTAGTAATGTTTGGAAACCTAAGTTCGAACCACTACTAGTTTCTGAGTCTACTCTAGTTCCTTCGTTAGAAGAGCCTCCTAAGTTGGACCTTAAACCATTACTAGATACCTTGAAGTATGTGCTTTTAGGCCCATCTGAAACTTTACCTGTGATTGTAGCATCCAACTTGGATAGTGATCAGGAAAGTAGGTTAGTAACCGTCCTTCAAAACAACAAGGAAGCTTTAGGATGGACCATAGCAGACATTAAGGGTATAAGTCCTACTGTTTGTATGCATCAGATTTATTTAGGGGAAGATACCAAACCTTCTAGGGAGATGCAACGTCGACTAAACCCTAATATGAAAGAGGTAGTTCGAACCGAGGTTCTTAAGTTGTTAGATGTAGGCATTATCTACCTTATTTCAGACAGCAAGTGTGTCAGCCCTATTCAAGTTGTCCCCAAGAAATCCGGTATTACTGTAGTCCAGAATGAGAACAATGAGTTAATCCCAACCCGAGTGACCACGGGTTGGCGTGTTTGTATTGACTATAGGAAATTTAACATGGTCACTAGGAAGGACCACTTTCCCATTCCCTTCATCGACCAAATGCTAGAGAGATTAGCTGTACATAGTTACTACTGCTTCTTAGATGGCTACTCCGGATATAATCAGATCATTATTTCCCCTGAAGACCAAGAAAAAACTACTTTTACCTGTCCCTTTGGTACCTTTGCGTATAGACGCATGCCTTTCGGGCTTTGTAATTCCCCTGCAACTTTTCAACGTTGTATGATGAGCATATTTTCTGACATGGTAGAACGGTTCTTAGAGGTCTTTATGGATGATTTTTCAGTATTTGGTTCGTATTTTGATGAGTGCTTGCATCATTTGTCATTAGTTTTTACTAGGTGTAAGGAGAAGAATTTAGTTCTTAATTGGGAGAAATGTCATTTCATGGTTCGTTTAGGAATTTTTTTTAGGGCATGTCGTATCTTCTAAGGGTATAGAGGTAGATAAAGCCAAAGTTGACCTTATTAAGACTTTACAGGTCCCAAAAACCGTAAGAGATATTAGGTCATTCTTAGGGCATGCAGGTTTTTATCGTCGATTCATTAAGGATTTTAGCTTGATTTATAGACCTCTTTGCAATTTTATTGCAAAAGATGTTAAGTTTGTATTTGATGATGCTTGTTTAGAGGCTTTTGAGAAGCTTAAGACTTTACTCACTACCGTCCCCATAGTCCAGGCACCCAACTGGAACCTACCCTTTGAGATCATGTGTGATGCTTCAGATTTTGCTATTGGTGTTGTACTAGGTCAGCGAGAAAACAAATTACTCCATGTGATTTACTATGCTATCAAAACTCTGAATGATGCCCAGTTGAACTATACTACTACAGAGAAGGAACTGTTAGCCATTGTGTTTGCCTTAGACAAGTTTAGACCCTATCTTTTAGGTTCTAAGGTTATAATCTTCACTGATCATGCTGCTTTGAAGTATCTTCTTTCCAAGAAGGATACAAAACCTAGATTGATTAGATGGATCCTATTGTTGCAGGAATTTTCCTTAGACATTAGAGACAAAAAAGGTGCAGAAAATGTAGTAGCAGACCACTTGTCTAGGCTTGTTGTGGATACCCCTGATGATTCCCCTCCTGTTAGAGATAGTTTTCCTGATGAACAACTGTTCTCTGTTACCCAATTACCTTGGTATGCGAATATAGTGAACTATCTTGTTACTGGTCGAATTCCCCAACATTGGGGTAAACAAGATCGTTTTAGATTTTTAGTTGAGGTTAAGCACTTCTTTTGGGATGATCCTTATTTGTTTAAGTATTGTCCAGACCAGATTATTAGGATATGTATACATGAGATTGATCAGTCAAGTATTATTTCCTTTTGTCATGATCATGCTTGTGGGGGTCACTTTAGTGCTAAGAAGACTGCTGCTAAGATATTGCAGTGTGGATTCTATTGGCCTTCATTGTTTTAAGATTCCGGCAGTTACTGTGTTACTTGTGAACGTTGCCAGAAATTAGGAACCATTTCCCATAGGAACATGATGCCCTTGAACCCTATCTTAGTTGTTGAGGTCTTTGATGTGTGGGGTATTGACTTTATGGGTTCGTTTCCTAATTCTTTTGGTAACCTATACATCCTTGTCGCTATAGACTATGTTTCTAAGTGGATTGAGGCGGTTGCGTGTAAAACCAATGACCATAGGGTCGTAGTCCAGTTTTTGAAAGAGAATATACTTACACGTTTTGGTACGCCGCAAGCTATAATTAGTGATGGAGGTTCACACTTTTGTAATAGACCATTTGCTCTTTTAATGAAACAGTATGGTATTACCCACAAAGTAGCTACCCCATATCACCCACAGACTAGTGGTTAGGTAGAGGTCTCCAATAGGGAAATTAAGCGTATTTTAGAGAAAACAGTTAATCCAAATAGGAAAGACTGGTCATTGAGGCTTACTGATGCCTTATGGGCTTACCGTACTGCGTTTAAGACACCCATTGGAACGTCACCTTATCGTTTAGTATTTGGAAAGGCATGTCACCTTCCTGTTGAGTTAGAGCATAAATCCTATTGGGCTATTAAGAAGCTAAACTTTTCACTTGACAAGGCAGGAGCTCACAGAAAGCTCCAGCTCATTGAGTTGGACGAGATTCGTAGAGATGCATACGATAGTGCTATGGAGTATAAGAACAAAATGAAACTTATGCATGATAAGAATATTTTACGAAAGTCATTTTCTCCAGGTCAAAAAGTTCTTCTGTATGACACTCATTTGCATCTATTCCCCGGGAAGTTGCGCTTTCGGTGGACCGGTCCTTTTGTGGTCCGTACTATTTTTCCTCATGGAGCTGTTGAGATCGAGACACCGGATGTAGTAGTTCTTCGAAGGTTAACGGTCAGAGATTGAAACCCTTTTTAGAGCCCTTTCCTACAGGTGATGTTCAGGAGGTCCCTCTGGAGGACCCTGCTTACCCTTGATTGACCATCGAGGTCATTGTATGTTGTATATTAGTTTTTGATTTCTCTCTTTACCCAGGTACTATCTTTCCAACTTCTCCTTGTGTTATTTTTGGTACTGCTTTTTCATTAGAAACATTGAGGACAATGTTAGATTTAAGTTTGGGGGTATGGGAAAAACTTTGTAGTTGCAATAAATAAATTCCAGAGCCTAGAAATTTATGCCTATTAAGGATGGCACTAACCAATCTAAGTGGATGGAAGCATTTTGGTTTTAGGAGTTGAGGAACCAATCTGAGTAGATGGAAACATCTATAAGAGTCTATTCGTAAAAGCACAGAGCTCAGGTGTTAGAAATAACATGATAGTTTCGCCATATCTCGTTGAGTCCTTTTCACTTCTGTTTTTATTTTATTTTCTTTTTAAAATATGTTTCTTTAAGTGATTAGGTGGGGATCACGATTCAAGTTGTTACCACCACTAAGGTGTAATAGAGTGATTGAGATACTAGATAATAATAATAATAATAATAATAATAATAAACCAGACCAATAGACCAATCGGAATAAATTTTAACACTTGGACAGCAATATGTGTGTGTTCTCCCTGTCTCCGTCGCCTAAACAAGCGTGGAATGCAGGATCCACGGAAATTACCATGTAATCTGCTGACAAGAAGCATGCGCTTGGATCCATAAGATCTAATCATGTTGTTAGTACTAAATAAATAAATAAATAATGTGTGTTCAATAAATCGACCGTTGGTTCCCTTGTATATGCCAGACGAGTTGATCTAGAATTAGGATTATTGACCACTGGTCCCCTTGTATATGCCAGTTGTGTTGATATTAGTCAGACCGGTATCTCAGTCCATTAGGATAGTTTCATCTTGGCAGAGGCCTTCAGACAGATATGAGAAAACACCGTTCACCTAGTCAACATCAAAACCATCTATGTTTTTCTATATCCATCTCTTAATTTATCCATGTGATTTGTTGACTCCGGATATTGATGTCCATAGTGAAACTATCTGAGTAGAGCTCTGTCACTTATATATGAATTTTAGTATGCTTGAGTGCAAACTCGTGTACAGCAATTGGAATTTCGCATCAGGGTACTTCCTCCCGTAATCAATAAGTATGCCAACCAAGGAGGTTCTTTAGTGCCATTTTAAGGTTCTGCGTAGATAGCTAGGATCTGGAGTAAAAGTTTTGTGGATACACCTCTGGTAAACCCTCCCGAGACTATAAATCGGCCACTAGGGCCATCTAGGGGTTCAAAGGCTTGTTGCACATGCTAAGTGCAATCGCGATGCCTGCGACAGTGAGTTGGGATTTTATTTTGTAGTTTTAATTTGCTCGGGACTAGCAAATATTAAGTTTGGGGGTATTTGATAGACGCATTTATGTGTCTGTTTTCATCTCTATTGTGTATATTGTTAGTACCCATTTTTGTACTTATTATGGTGTTTTATGTGTTTGTAGGTATTTTTGGGAAATAAACATATTTGGAAAAATCGGCTCGAAAAATTATGCGGAGCACCCCTGGAGGATATTTGTTATTCGAACTCTCAGTTTGGATAAGGGGCACCTCAGTTGGGCACCTGCTATTCGCACCTCCGGTTTGGTTAGGGGGACACCCCTCTTCTTCCTCATTTGAAAATGAAAAAAAAATTGGCGGGAAAACTTATATGAAATACTCGAAGATTTCTGGAAAGATTTCCAGCGTGATTTTATGGGAGAATTTCATGGGATTTGTTCGTTTTCATCCTTCCAGCGTGTTACAGGATTGGTAATGCAGTTATTGATGATAAATAAGAAGATTTCTATGATTCTCGTAAAACAGGGGAAGAGAGAAAATCCCGAGATTTTGTCTTTGATTCTGTTCAATTTAAGGGAGTTGTATGTATCTGCAAAAAGTATACCTCCGTCTGTGATCAATATACAGCGTGATGAAGTGTGTCAAATGCGAGTTACCGCGTGAAAGAGAAAGATCAGGAAATAAAAATCGTGTATTGATGAAAGAATTATGAGAGGATTATTGGCATTTACTGCGAGATTTGATGAGCCCTGTCGAGTATAAAAAGGGTGATAGAGGTCACAGAAGAGGCTAGGGAGAATTGGGAGCAGTTTTGAGCATCACAGAATCGGAAAATCACAGTTGCAGGAAGAACAATTTTTCTGCTGGTGAAGAACTTACGAAGAACATAAGACGCTCAAAGACAGTCATTCCTCAACAGTGCTTGTGACGGTTATCTATTATCGTTTCCTGTAACAGTTGAGTTTGTAACAAATATAAGTGTTACAAACCCGATTTTTATCATTTTTTCTCCCATTTCATCATTTGTGAACCATTTTTGAGCATTAATAAAGATGAATTTTGAGCATGTTTCCATGATGATGATGAGCTAATTCTCGCGTAATCTAGGGACGGAGGAAGCTATTGATGCATGAATAATTGGTAATTATTTTACTTTTCTCTAATTTGCATTTTATAATTCACTCAAATCACTGCTTTACAGAATTTTAATTGTTTGCATAATTTTCTTAATTAGTTGTGATTCAATTAGATAGGTTATACTTTGTTTAGATAATCTATGCTTAAGGGATACAATTAATGTTTGAGAATATGCTTGATTATTTGTGAATTAAGAAAAAGAGATTTTAAAGATAATTAGAGTTTTGGAATTTTTACCATCATTCATTCATGTGTAATAGTGGAATCTAGTGTCTTGGTTATTTTCAATCTTAAAAACAAATTTGGATTTAAATTTTCTCTATTTTTAGTTTAAATAAATCTAAAATCAATTGCTTTCACAAGTCTCAACGAACCTTTTACTACAACAAAGTTGAAATTCGATCAATTTTTGGCGCCGCCGACGCGGACTTGTTTTTAAGTTAGAGTTTTTAGATTAATTTTTTTTTTTTAGATTTTTATTATTTTCTCTTTGTTCTATTTTACGTTTCTTTGGGTATATTTCTTTGTGCAACAGGTTTGGAGTTTGGACCGAAAAGAATTTAAGCCAAAGACTTTGGTGACTAAGAGATTAGGAGCCAAAGATAAAAGCTAAAAGAAAAGGAAAAGAAAGACAAAGAATTTTTTTTATTTTTTTTTATTAGGTTTTTAGATTTTAGTTTTATTTTAGTTTTTATTTCTTAGATTTTCTTTAGATTTTATTTTTAGAAATTGTATTAGGATATCTTTTATTTTTGTAATTTTTTTTTCTTTTGCACTTTATTTTTGGACTTTGAACTGTGAACTTTGGACATTATTCTTTTATTTTTAAACCCTACGGAAGGGTAGTTTTAAATATAAACTGTTTGCAGGAAAGGACGACGATTACGATATCGTCTCGGCCCCTCGGGTTCGTACATGACATAGGAGTCATGGCCCGAGTCGACTTCAGCGGTTCATCCCCCGTCTGGTACGGGAGGTAAGTTTTTCGAAACACCCGCGAATCCCCTATCAGCGGGTTTACGGATTTTAAGGTGAATATATGTTGAGATCTGAATACGGATTTTAATTTCCTAGTAAAGGGCAAGGACAGGCCATACAAGATAAGGGTTCGGATTTCATCACCGTTCTCTTCTTGCCCGCCTTAGGAAAACATAACCTACGCGAACCCAAGCCTAAAATATTGACTAGAACGAGACCTATAGGGTAACGAGCTTAATAGGAAAGTCGTTCGAAAAATATTAGTAGTTCTTTTAAGCATACTTTGAAGTTCAGGAGATTACTGTAAGTCGATTAAAGCCGCCTTGTAACCCAGGGAAGCGTTGCCAAAGATGTGGGGGTATCAAAGCTCCTCTGAGCTTCCCCTACTTCTTTTCGACTCACTTTATTCGGATCGATCCAGAGAGGTTTTCTAGATTGTAACGAATTCCTTTTCGAAGGATTAGAAGCTGGTCTAGATATATAGCCACTAAACACAAAATTTCTCGAGTTAATCCATACATATTCTCGGGTTTTTTTCTCCTCAAGTTACGGGATTTTTCTTCCCTCTTTACGCGTCAACTTGGTTTCCAAACTCTCTTAAACTCTCTCAGGACTGAATAAGGACTCCATACACTCCAATCTTGCCGTAAACTCTTCACAAATTCTTTTGTAAACCGAAAACAACTCAAATCGTGAATTCTCCCTGTTTTGCTCCAACACGGATTTCTATCCCTGTTTAATCGATTCTACAGCTCATACCATACTTGTTTATCCTTAACAGGGTTAACCCAACGAAAATCAGCCCTTGAATCGCCTTAAAAATCATCCAAAATCCAAACAGAAAATTCTGTTTTCTATAAAAGTTTTTCCCGCCATTTTTTTTTGTTTTGAAAATTTGATAAGAAAAGTGACCTCCCCCTATCCAGTGCCGGTCTGTGCTTAGCAGCTGCTTGGAAATGGGTTACCCCTTATCCAAAATGAGAGTCCGAATAGTAAGTGTCCTCCCAGGAGCCTTTAACAACTTTTCGAGCCAATTTTGCCGCGAAAGCCTATTTCTCCAAAAACACCTACAAAGAGATAAAATACCAAAATTAGTACAAAAATAGGTACTAACAATATACACAATAGAGATGAAAATAGACACATAAATGCGTCTATCAACGAGCCTAGAGGTTTTTCTTTTATAGACGGGGAGCTCGAAGACTCTTCTTTGGAGAGCCCTGTTTTTGGAAACTTCAATTTTGAGAATTTAAGTCTTAGTGAGGAATTCACCCCTAGGATTTTTACTGTGCCAACAATGACAACTTTGAAGGAGTACATGTACCCAACTAAGACTAACCGACCATCGTGCATTAAGTTGCCAGCCTCTACGACTAGTTATGAGTTGAAACCTGGTATTCTTCAGATGATCCCTATATTCTTAGGAAAAGATGAGGAAAACCCTTACTTTCACATTAGGGACTTTGAAGAAATTTGTGGAACAATTAATATTAAAGACCTTAGTGATGAAGTCTTTAAACTTAGGATGTTCCCCTTTTCCTTGAGAGATAAAGCCAAGACCTGGCTGAACATCCTACCATCTGAATCCATAAAAACATGGCAGGAACTTATTGCTGCCTTCTATTTAAAATTCTACCCCAAGCATAAAACTGCAGCTGATAGGAAGAAAATTAGTGCTAGTGTTCAACAAGAGGGAGAATCGCTTTATAGGTTTTTAGAGAGATTCAATGATCTCCTAGCCCAATGTCCTCACCATGGGTTTGAGAAAATGAAACTAGTAGAGATTCTTTATGGATGTTTAGACTATTCGACCAAAGCCACGGTTGAGTCTTTGTGCGCAGGTGAGTTCACTAGTAAAAATGCTGATGATGCGTTTTCCTTCTTACAAGTTGTCACTGAAAAATCCCAACAGTGGGAGTCTTGTGTTGAACCCCCTAAAAGACTCTTGATCAATAGAAGTAGCACTAAGGTGGTTGATACAGGATTTGGGTCTGATGCTAAGTTTACTGCTTTGTCTAGAAGGTTAAAAGCTTTGGAATTGAATCAGTCTAAATATAGGTCTTTTGTTGAACCTGATAATAGGATTAGAGCCTCTCAAGTCTCTAGTTGTGGAATAAAACCCAATAACTCGTTTTGGGAAGGTCAGGTTAGTGAAGAGCAAGCCCATGCTGTCTATAAAAATGCTAGATTTGAAAACCGTCAGAAGTTTGACCCCTACTCAGACACCTAACACCCTGGTTGGAGAAACCATCCTAATTTCTCTTGGTCTAAGGGACAGAGTCAAGGCCAGTCTAGTAATTCTCAGCCTCCCCCAGGTTTTGGTTATAATAAGAACCCTTCAGGTCAATCCCAGTTCCAGAACTCTTCTGAGAATAGAATAACTAGCTTAGAGGAATCTCTTAGTTTATTACAAAAGAGCCAGGACATGTTCGTAAAGACCCACGAAGTATTACTAAAGAACCAGGCTAGTTTTCAAGAGGAAACCAAACAGAATTTTCAACATAATGCCAAGACTCTTGCTAAGTTAGAACTTCAAGTTGGTCAAATGGCTAAGATTCTAAGTGAGAGAGATAATGGGAGTTTTCCTAGTCAGACTCAAGGTAGTTAATTTCGGATTTCGGTTCATCTCGGTCCCGAGCGAGACACTGGTACAACGTTGTCTCGGGGAGATTCCGTTTTCAAATCTCGGTTCCAACTTTTATATATATAATTTCCAGATATGTTAAGATATAATGAAATAATATCCAAAAGAAACAAATATTCATTAAGAAAACACAAAAGTGCGAACACTTACTGGAACTGGAAGTCTTTTTTGAACAAAGAGAAAACAAAAGAGAGAAGTACAACAAGGATATTACAATTCTAATCAAGATAATCTGAATCATCATAGATATCATCATCTGGAGTAATTCCATCATTCCCAACACCACCAAGTAGCCCGTTTTGGGTGTCCAACATCAATTCATCAGTATCATATCCATCATACTCCGAGTTAGTTGGATACATAGACTTACTTCTAGAACTACTGGCACCTCTACTACCAACAGTCTCACGTTCTTCAGTAACTGTCTCTTACAAATCATCAAAAGTTACATCATCACCATGCATCTCCAAGTCATTCAAATTTCGTAACTCCAACCATTCATCATTTTCATCACGCTCCTCCAGGAAAATAGGATCATTAGCTTTATCATTATCGTTATATTGCTGGATTTCTATGAAACGACGCTGCAATTTCTTATTATATTGGATAAAGACACTATCATTCAATTTCTGTTATGTTATGCGATTTCGTTTTTTCGAGTGCAACTGAAATACATAAGATAAGTAAGTAATTCAACTAAAACACTTAATAGTAAGCACGGGATAATTTTCAAAATATAGGTACTGGAATTGCATGGTTCGTGTTCGTGTATATTCAGAATATTACTAATCAGTGTAAAAGATTAGAATACATACATTTTGAAATGTGCTCCAGTTTCGCTCACATAGGGAAGCAGAACAAGTAAGACTCAATACTCTGATTGCAAATTTTTGTAGGTTTGGCGCATCGATTCCTCCAAATGTAATCCACCATTCATCTGTTATAAATATAAACAAAGTAGTTATAAAAATCTATCTAACACAAATGTAATCAAACTTTAAATTTACAGAACAAACAAAGCTTATGAGGTTGATCCTTGTTTCTTCTTCTTTTGCAAGGAGGAGTTCCCAAGATCCCAACAGCATCAGTATACTTTCTCAATTCACCTGTAGCAGCATCAAGTTCATCTTCATTGGGTATAAGCCTTTGCATTGCTGTATGAAGTCCCCTTTTGATTTCTATGTACTTTGGATCACTATCCATTTCATAAGCTTCCATATTGTAGAATATGGAAGGATTCAAATAGTATGCCGCACAATGTAGAGCATGATTAAATTTATTCTTCCATCTTTTCTCAAAGCAAGCCTTAATTACACCCCAAGTATGATCATCTTCACTTAATTTCTCCTCTAGTTGATCCCTTGATATTCTCATTGCATCATAAAAAAAA
>JAJJMB010009266.1:245284-303645 GCA_023531105.1 Papaver atlanticum | reverse complement strand
TTTTAGTTCTTTTTTGATATGAATGTGATATGAATTGATTCAAGATATTATTGTTGAATGTGAATGATGAATGGATTGAAAGATGACCAATTTTGACCAGGTCAATGTTCACTGAGAGTAATTTTTTTGCCGTTACAAAAAAAAATTGTAACGGCTCACAGGTGTTACGACTGTCAGGTTACAAAAAATTCGTAACGGCTCTCACCTGTTACGACTCGCCATGTAATAAAAGTCGTTACAGCCCCTTTTAGTAACGGCTCAGATCTGTTTCTAATCCCAGAATTTGGTGTAGTGTGGTATAATCCGGAATCGATTCCGACTATTTAATTTGATTTTCTTCTTCTTTAATAAGAGATACTCATAGAAGAAAGGAGTTATTCGCCCAAAATCTTGTTGATCCAAACGAACCCGGATGCTCTAAATCCCTTGGATTGAATATGGATTCGAAGGAATACCATGTTGGATAGTTGATGTTTTTGAATCGAAAATAGCAAGTTAAGAACCAGCGGTCAAGGTTTGAATAAATCTCCCTCAAAGCGAAGAAAAATCGCTACAAATTGTGAAGAAAAATGTCAAAAGACATCAAAAACAAAAGAAAACTACTTTTATTCGATTAAAACTCAAAAAGAAAAAGAAATACAAATCTTGCTCAGATCTAGTCCAAAAAGGACCAAATCTGAGCAAGAGATTAATGGAAGCTAGGGTTTTTTCTTAGAGAGAAGAGGAAAGGAGAGGAGAGAGAAAGAAAAGAAGATAATCAGGAAAGAAGCGCAAAGGAGAGGATTTACATTGTTATATTATGATACATATGTAAGCCTTGCAATAAGTTTAGCCGTTATTTTTTAAGGGTTCTAATAAGTTAGGAAAGTTGCCTAAATATAGTAGATACCTTTGGAAATAAGTTTTTAACCAAAACTTCTTATCGGACAGATTAGACTAGACTACACTAGGGTGACAATACTTTTCCTTCTACGGTAGATGGAAAACCGGATTCTACATAAACATTTAAAAGCTGGTTGTATACACAATCATATAAATGGTAGTTGGGTACTTGTGCTTCTCTGGAAGTAGAAATCATAAACAAAAATAATTTATTTCATAAAAAGATAGCTTTTTATTTTTTACAACTTATTCAAAGATTCTAAGTCGAAAAATTACTTCCAAAAATATAGCCTAATACCCTCCCTCGTAATAAACACCAAGAAAACAGGCAATGCCTATCATGGTTGTTGGATCGGGTACATCGCCAAAGTAGTAGAATTTGCCGACTAATTGCAAGTTGTTTCTTTCAAGGTCCTCAGAGAGGTTGATTGTGTTTATAGTTGGAGTGTTGTTTCTGTACCTAATCAGCCATGATCTTCTTTTTTATTTATTTCTGGAACAAGAAAACTTGTTCTTCTTATTCCATGGCTTTGTAGTTTTCGTACATATCTATCCATAAACACAAGTGCAAAACAAAAAAGAACTATATCCATGAACACAAGTGCAGAACAAAAAAAGAAAAATGTTAAGCCTTCGGGTCCCTTAGTAGTTAGTATTGTGTACCAAACCAAAAATGTATGGGTCCATTCGTTTTGTCATATGTGTGCATGATTGTTGTGAATTCATTGGAATAGGCCCATGATATTACATCTCACCAAAAAAATAAATAAATAATAAATAAATTATCAGTGGTCCTAGGTATATTCATCATCATAAGATTTACGAAATCCTTTAAATGAGAAAATGTGTGATGTGAATCTAAGAAATAACGTGCGTGTTTCTTATATGTCCATTCAAAGCGATTCACCTCTCGAAAAGATTGGCAACCTATAATTTTTTAAGTGAGAGAACAACATACTCCTCAGTGTCCTCACAGATAAACACAAATGATCGAGCTGGAATAGCTTTTTTAGGTTTTTCAGAGGATGATGGTTGGGATTTTGATTTAATGCACAATCGGATGTCTGTGGCCTTATGATGATTGTCACATCAGTATCTACAAGGATTTTGCCACCAACAACCAACTCTCCAAAAGTTATTAATGAAACCTAAGTGGAGTTAAACCAGCAGAAAAAAGATCACGTCGAATCTTTGAGGATATGCCTAGTTACTTCCCGAACAAGGTCAACGGCCAACGGGTATTCTTGACGACATAATCTCATCGAATCAAGCAACTTTGGTATATGTACCAGAGTAAAAAAAATAAAATTGTTATGGCTTTTTTTATGGATAGATTTTTGATCCTAACAAATTTCTACTCCCAGTCATTGGTGTAATCATCCAATATAATGCCACCATCCAATATTGCAAAATTCCTAATAAGAGTACTGATTTACATGGGGTGTACCGGATTTCGTATCAGACAAAACATTTTATACCTTTGAAATGGTATACCTCCGAACAAAATGACACCCCAATTAGTAATATAGACGGCGTATTACTGCAGACTTTAGTTTAGAGTGAATCAACTAAATAATTAATATAGACAGAAGTGCACAAAACAGTCCCAAGTACTGAATTGGTCCCCAAGTAAAGTAAATTGGTCACCCGCAGCAATGTTCCAAAAGCAAGGTCCGCTAGTAAAAACAAAAAGGATTTTGAGGTTGCCCTAAAGAGTTGGCATTTAGTACCGGGCATGCCGCATGTCCCAACGTACGAAGAAAACTAGTGCAGCAATAATGGTTTATGCATAGGCATATAGCTATTCTTTCTTGGTAGGCATTCAAGACCAAGTTTATTCTCTACTTATTAATACACTCGTACTACATCGTTTAATGTGTTTTCTCTTAATCTCTAATAATGTAGTTGGGTGGGACCATAAATGGATACATATAACGGTCAGAAAATGATGTGTCTGCATTGTGTTTTCAAAGAAATTTGTAAGTTTAAAAACAATTAACTCGTACCATAACAAACACTGTTTGGTTCTGATCTTCGACTAATGTAACATAATGTTGGCCTCCAATCGCTAATCAAATCTCGAGATGTTTCATATTGGGCGAATATAATGTCTATGTGTACGCAATAAAAAACAACCATAAGTGACGAATCATGGATTTCTCACGGATGGGGTTAAAAGAATACTCTGTGAGATATATCATTCTCCTCGGACCTTTTATTAGAGCAAGGACTATTGGATAGACTATTTTAAAGTCTTTCCCTTTCAAAATGAAAGAGAGTCTAGCTGAAGGAGTGGAAAATCTACCGTGGTATAGAGGGGTGGTAGTCTATACGGCTAACAATCAGCCGTTTGGTAGAAAAAAAAGAGCCAAATTGGATGGCATACTGTAAGCCGTTTGAACAGTACTTTACTCAAATTCTTCTCTCTGTGTTTTGCTATAATTCGATCTCACTAGAACTTATGTATATGCTTGGATTTGTGTGGATCATGTCAGTGAAAGTTGTTTCGTGCTTATGTCAGAAGACAAGATCTATAGCGAGTTCATGTTTGTTTGTGTAAATATTTTTGAAGTCGTACAAAACGGCTAATTATTTGTCGTGAGAATATAAGAAATGCTAATACGGCAAATTGTGGCACGTCTGTTTTCATTTCAAACTTAATACGGCTAACAGTCCGTATTTTTTCTTCTGTTTTTTTCATACGGCTAATAAACTGCCATGTAGTGAAGACTTTCACTCACTCTTTCAATTGAAAGAGACATTGATTGAGTTTGGGTTGAAAGGGGATTCCCCTCTATCCATAGTAGGACCAAATTTGATCAATTTTGGTCAACTCTTTCATTTTGAAAAAGACCCTCAACTCTCATAGCCCTTGCTCTTAAAACACAACTACAACTTGATCAAACATAATTTATGATAGTAATTATTTATTAGAAAAGATAACCTGGATTTGTCTGGACCATTTTTGGGTTTAGCAACACTGGGCTTGTCACATGTTGCGAAATATGGTGTTGGCATTGCGGATTTTTTTTGCTACTGCGAACAAATTTAGCAACGACCTTCCGGTGTTACTGAATTTTTTTTCGCAATAGTTCGCTGCACCCGTTGCTTTTAGAAAGGCTAATCTTGGCCGAAAAGGATATTCTTATGTCTTATTCAAAATTTGGAAACAGATGTAACCATTGCTAAACTTTTGCAACATAAAAAATTAAGCCAGTCAATTTTCTGTTGGCCAAGTCAAACGGTTACCTGCAATAACTTCAAGCTAAAATTACCAAGATATCCATACCAATTTCAGGCCAAAACACAGAAAATATATAAACGTAACATTAAGTGCGTATTGAACAAGAAATCTTCTATTTGAACAAACTGAAGGTTTGAGTTCAGTTTCTAAAGAACGAGAAAGGATGATATTTAAGCAAAGCATAAAAACATTTCCCAGGTTCTGAAGTTTTCTCGGTATTTCTTTCCCTATACACACAGTTTTGTATAGCCGAAAAGACATTAAAAGATGAATACTGAATAAACAGCAAAATGCACTCTGAATCAAACAATTCCAACTATAAAAATATTAATACATGTACAAGTTAAGATATGTCTCAAAGAAAACAAAGTGTTCCATTGGACTTTCACGGAAAATAAGGAATTCTTGACATGTCACACATGGAAGACTAACTAGCAATAAAAAAACATTGAATTGATAACTGATATTTTTATATTCGGGAAGATTAGTATTGTGTTGTAGAGAGGATAAGAGGGCTAATATTGTTCACTTGGTTAGTAAATTCGAGAGGTTGTCGGATAGAATTTACTCTCTCCATTTCAAAAAGATATGCATGTTTCATATACAAATTATACATGAAACAAGCCCATCTTTTTAAAACATAAACAGTAAAAGATAAACAAAAGACCGAGATGATTAGTTTACATATCTATTAATCTATAAACACGAGCAAGAAATATAAATGTTATAAGTGGCTGGTTCCTAGACCAGTGGACTGAATTTTGTGCATCATCGTTTACTGTGCCAGGACGTGAATTCAGTGCAGTAGGTCCATGATATTACGTCTAACGAATGGACTAACAAATTTATCAGTGGTCCTAGATAATAATATATAAATTCACAAAATCCCATAAATGAGAAAATGTGCTGTGTGTTAGGTGTCCATGCAAAGCGAAACACCACCAGGAAAAAAAGATTGGCACACGCCGTACACCTATGATTTTTAAGCGAGACAACAACATAGTCCTTACAGTATAAACATAAATGATCGAGTTGGGAACTTGGGATTTTTGATTTAATACATAATGTGATGTCGTGTGGACATATGATGGTTGTCACATCACTATCTATAAGGTTTTTGCCACCGACAACTAACTCTTCTTCTCTATGAAACCTAACTGGAGTTAAACTAGAAGAAAATTCGTGTCGAATCTTTGAGGATATTCCTAATTACTTTCAAAACAAGATGCTTGATGTGATAATCTCTTAAAATTCTTAGCAAAAAAATAATCTCTTAAAATCAAGCAACTTGTATCCTGCCTTGATTGGGGTATACCCAGATTAATTGGGGTATAGCTAATAAGACAAAAGCTATGTCATTTTGAAGTAAAAAAAGCCGGGGGAGTCTTCTAACTTTCTTCCTACAGATGAGTACTTGCATGATGATCTACCAAATCATGATCAAATGGATTATATGCATGATCCTCACTTTTATTTTCCTCAAACTCAAGATGGGTATGGAAGTGATGAATGTCTTGAGCCAAACGTAGAATCCAATGACCCAGAAGAAGAGAATGGAGCTGCAAGTAATCAGGTAGACAACTTACATGGTGAAGATTGTGATTTTTGCATGCAAATGATCGATTTTGGTTTTGTTTTTTTCACTTTTGCTGCCCAGTGTCGGCAAGGTCGACGATTGTTGATCATGCTGACTGTAAACGTCGGCGTGGTATATATTACCAAATTCCCCGACTTTTCATGAGCAGTGTTTAGTCGGCAAGGTCGAAAATATGAACCCTGCGGACTACAATAATTTTTGCAGCACAGTAGAAGAATTTGAAACATGCTTAAGCCGGCATTGTAATGGATACGTAGACCCTTCCGACTATAGTTTGGTCGGCACTGTTGTATTTTTTTTTCCATGCTGGCTGTTATTTAGTCGGTATTGTTTTATATGTCGACCATGCCGACTATTGTAGTACATATCAACTAACTTGTGTTGTTTTGTACATTGCATTGGTATCGATGACGGATCAGCCTCAAGCTCATAGTGTTAGGGGTCCTGATACTTCCGCACATTATGCTAATGATTCTGAATGGAAGGAAAAAGACGACGCGATCAAGTGGGTTATTGAGAAAGCAAAAGAGAAGATGTGCGTTCTAGTGAAAAACACCCAACAAAGAGATATGCGGTTTGAAATGGTATGTGAGTGTAGTGGGTCGCCGGACGCAAGTCACAAGAGAAAGGGTTATGTGTATGATAAGAAGACGACTAGGGTGTACAAGACGAAGTCAAAGAAGTGTGGATGCCCATTCAAGATTATTATTCGGAGGAACAAAGACACCGATAACATGTGGAGAATGAATAGAGTTGATGTTGGTTGGCATAACCATAAAGATCCGGAAAGTCTTGTTGGGAACTGCCAAGTTGAAACCGCACGAGTTTGAATTCAACAGATCAAAATTTCTATGCACAGAATAAAAAATGATCGGACCAGTAGTACACAGTGCACTAGTAACACAAAATATATAACTAATTGGGTGTTCGAAGTTCAAACTATTAAATTTTAATTTAGATATCCATGTCTATTAAACATAAACCCTAACTTCATAGGAAGCGTAAAAATGACAATAAAAATAAGTATTAGTTACCCCATAATTAGGTTATAAATATTAAAAATTCTAATTAAGGGTTGCATTTAATCTAATCATGAGTTGTATTTAGTCATTTCCTTAAACTAAATACTACTTTCGTATATATATAAACTAAACATTTATATATATATATATATATCTGAAATGAAAAGTTTATTTAAAAAGAGTTTAAGTTGTTACATGTCTAGCATCTTCGTATAATTGAGCTCTGGTTTCAGTAGGTGAAGAGCTACTCCAAATATTAGATACTTTATCTACTCTAGCTAATTTAGAGAAAATATCCACTGCCTTATTATTCTTTTTAGGAGCTAAAAATCGTAGAAAAACAACTTAATGTCTTGAACATAACGATGCAATCTCCAATCACTGAGAACATCTTCCTTATTGACATCATCTCCAATTACTTTGGCGTCGAGCTCGAAATGCACTTTCTCCAGATGTAGCTCCTTAGCCCATTGTACTGCTTTCCACAATCCCATACACTCAGCGTGCTCAGCACTCCAAATATCCTTTAAGTGGATGCATCTTGCTGCTTGTTGTATACCCGCAAATTTGTGTATGATTAGACCAATGCCTCCTAACATATCTGATAATTCAAAAGATCTATCACAGTTGAAAGTTAAATAGTTTATTGGAGACGGAACCCAGTGAACATTCTGAAGATTCACTCGTTGAGTTCTTACAAGTGAAGTAGAATTTCTGACAGCATGTTCTTCAATCAGAAGTTTACACCTTTGAACTATTTTTTCTGGACTTGAGTTACTCTGTTGAAATATTTTATCACATCTCCGACCATATTCCCCAAGCTATGATAGCTCTCTTAACAATTTCAAATTCAGATTTTTGCTTTCTGAACAGGCTATCGAACCAGATGCATATCCACTCTGATAGATTACTAGAATTATTAGAAGTCCAACCTGTAATAGAAAACCAGACCACTCTCGAAATGTTGTAGTTCATTAAGATATGTGATGCAGTTTCTTTGTGCTGACCACAAAAAGGGCATAAATCATCAGAGCCGATAACTGCTTGGCCAAGAGCTTCTTTGGTGGGAACAAGACCATAAATAGCTTTCCACATGAATTGACGAATTATTGGTAAGGTAGGAAGTTTCCACATAGATTTATAGATCCTCTGCATCCTAGCTCCAACAGGATGAATAAGGTTGGTTTCTTCATATATTTTACGATAACAAGACTTGACTGAGAAGTTGTCGTTTTTCCAAAGCAACCAAATGAGTTTATCTTCATGATATGTGCGAATAGTAATAAGAAGTATATGATTGACTGTAGCAGAGTCAAACAACTCACTTAGAAGAGTTGTATTCCATGTTGAAGTATCTGAAATGAATAACCGACTAACATGAGTGTAATTATCATGAATAATACACCCATGTTTTTGTTGAAGCGAAGATTGATTTTCTGGGATCCAACGATGCTTCCATGTAAGAATGTTTGCTCCATTACCCAAATTCCAACAGTTAAATCTTTGAATAAAATGAAGTTCAGAACTTATACTGCTTCATGATCAAGTAGTATTGGATTTCTTTTTTAGTTCAAATATTTCCCCATCTGGATAATACTTAACATGTAGTGACTTAGCCATTATTTAAGTTTTATCAGTGCATAGCTTCCAAGCTGACTTAGCAAGTAATGCTCTGTTGAAAGTATGCGTATCACGAAATCCCAACCCTCCTTTAGCTTTAGGATGGCAAGCTTTTCTCCAAGTAGCAATATGTTTACCTTTATTTGATTTTTTGTTCCTCCAGAAAGCTTGTTGAGAGGAGTTCATTTTCTTGATTGTGACATCTGGAAGCTTGAAACTTGTGATATGATGGATTGGTATTGCATTAGTAACATCTTTAATCATAATAGACCCTTCAACTCAGACATGTTACTAGAATTCCATTTGGAGAATCTATTATCCATCTTCTCATTGAGCACTGCAAAAGGGATTTTCCTGTTTCTACCTACAAAGAATGGTAAACCTAAATGTTTTGCTTCCTTAATATTCACTTCTCTTACTTGAAGAATGTCACAGATATCCTGACAGACAATAAGATTCATATTGGAGCTAAAATAGACACCTTGTGAGTGCAAAAGATGAGATCGCTACGTGGCGCAAGATTTAGAGCCGAAGTATCCTACTATAATACAACCTACTACACTATGTACACCCAACCACTTAGTCTTATCCTATCTAGTCAGCCCTAAGGGCATAAATGTAATTCGATGTAACCACCTACCCTATAAAAGAGAAAAAGAAATAGGTTAGGGGGGATCTTTGGGTGGCTCTAGCTAAGGCTAGCCTCCTTCTTCTTCCTTAGAGCTCCATGAGAACCTCCTCTATTGGAGATTATGTAACACCAC
Source organism: Papaver atlanticum (assembly GCA_023531105.1). Taxonomy (NCBI): domain Eukaryota; kingdom Viridiplantae; phylum Streptophyta; class Magnoliopsida; order Ranunculales; family Papaveraceae; genus Papaver; species Papaver atlanticum. The sequence goes on along the minus strand of JAJJMB010009266.1, from coordinate 294,516 downwards.
ATATTATAGTGAAACCCCCGTGGATGTAGGTCACCATTGACCGAACAACGTAAAAGATCTGTGCCTCCTTTACTTTCATGTTCTTTTATCTTCTTTTATGTGTGTTTGAAGTGTTTTGATGGTTAAGATCATCTTGGGTGTAGTAGCAGAAAATATGCAACTACACACCTGACTTATTGAAATTAATCAACTGTCCTGAGCATGAACTAAATTGTTCAATGACTTGAAGAAGCTTATTAGTCTGATCCAGATTAAATTTATAGAATAAAAGGCAGTCGTCTGCAAATAGTAATGATTTATTTTCGGAGCAGATCTTGGAATCATCATACCTGTAAGTTGTCCCGTGAGTTCACAATGAGCCAATAATCTGGAAAAAAGACTTTATAGCTAAAATGAACAAATATGGTGATAAAGGATCACCTTGACGAATGTCGCGAGTGGAATAAAAAGCAGTAATTGGAGAACCACTTAATATAACTTCAATTTGTGTTGTGCTCATGCACTGATGAATGAGCTGACAAAATTTATCCCTAAAACCAAATTTCTTGAGAATATCAATCAAGAAAAACCACTCAAGTCTGTCAAATGCTTTTGACATGTCCATTATAAGTGCTAGATGGCCATATTGACCTTCCTTATGCTTCATGGCTTGAAAAATCTCTTGAACTAAACACACATTCTCAGATATTAATCTCCCTGGGACGAAAGCAGCTTGCATTGGAGAGATGATGTTTATTATGTGTTTCTTCATTCGCAGAGCAAATTATTTTTGAAATAATCTTGTATACTGTATTACACAACACAATTGGTCTGAAATCCTATGGTTTGTGAGGAGATTGAGTCTTGGGATTAATCAAGGAAACTTTGGTTTTATTAAGTTGCTTGAGAAGAAATCCTGAACGGAAGAATGACTTGATCATTTTACAAATATCATCTTTAACTGTTTGCCACTGAGATTGGTAAAATCCATGTGGAAAACCATTCGTCCCTGGAGATGTCCAAGGATCCATAGTCATAAGTGCATCGTGAATTTCTTGTTCTGATGGAATTGTTTTTAATTCTTGGTTATCTGCTTCAGTAATAATTAACAGAAGGAATATGTTGAAGAAACTGATAACTATCTGCGTAGCAGCTGATGAAGTCATAATTTTTTGAAAATGATTGCTAAGAAGAGCATCCTGGGATTCCCTATCCTTAGGCTTAGTCCTATGGTTTGCTAATCTAGCAGCTAGATTAGCATTCCACATCAACTAGGACAACCTCCTAAGTCATACGGCAGTGCTAATCTAGCAGCTAGATTAGCAGTTCACGTCAGCGCCCAGCGCTGTTTGGTTCAGCGCAACCAATCTCAGTCGTCAGATTAAAAAATAAATCTAGTGTGCTGTTTGGTTCAGCGCCCAGCGTTGTTTGGTTCAGCGAAAAGGTCATTATAATTTATTTGTTGAAAGAAATTTAGAGAAATTGAATCCATAATCGAAGATTTATGAGTTTGAAATTTAACCCAGAAGGACGAATCACGCACATGGGTCAAATTGCATCATTTAGGAACTATATAATCATTCCTAATTGAGCGACTTCTGTAAGCGTTGCTAATCATGGAACGATGGAAAACCGTATCTAAAGTTTTTTCAGATAAGTTGCTAATGTACTTTTACCATTTTTTTTCTTTTTTAGATTTTGCTTAAACCAGCCGATCGTTTTCTTACTCCAGAAAACATTGACAAATAAAAAGGTGATGGTATAGAGCATGTGAAAAGCAAAAAAAAAAAAAAAAACACGAACGAACATCGCTTGCTCTATAAAAAACGTTTCAGTAAGCCGGCTCCACTCCTACAGCAGTTATCTAGTCCGTTTAGATTCCTTTATAATTTCGATTGTTTTTAAGAAAAAATCATTATCAGCCCCACTTTAAAATAAATAAATTAGGATAACCCTGCCTCCGTGGAGTTCCAGCAGGAACTCGTGTATTGTTGTTCATCAGAATAAGGAAAAAGTGGTGTCTCCAGCGTTAAAGGTTAAAGAGATCAGATAAATTACATTTCTGAAGAAAGTATTGAATTCTTCATGTACTCCAACCATTCAGCATATAGCGTTGCTGCAAATAACGGGATTATTCCAAGTAAAAATGATACCTGCAACCATTTACGTCGAATCTGGGCTGGTTAAAAAATCTCAAACAGCAGAACGCTTAAAAGGAACACTTTCACAAACAAATAGTCATGACATTAGAGCGTACATGGATATCAATGTCACATATTCAGCCCCTAAATCATCATAAATAAATCTCAATTAAACGTTAACAGCAACAGGATTTTACTTTATACTGATTTGATTAGACGTAACGTAAGTCTCGTAATATACTCTGGTTAGTTCGAAAATCAAAGGAGATACAACCTACAGAAAGACTGGATATACATGTACTCTGATTTCGAAGAGCCTCCTGAACTACATACGTACACATCTACTGGATAACCAACAAGGCCTTAGAAACAAACTTTAAGGCATCACAAACTGATCATTCAATCAAAACAGTCTAAAAACTTACACTGAAGTAGAAGAACCAAAAACAACAAAGAAAATTCAAGTCCAAACTACATACCTTACGTACTACTATATACCCTCACCTGTTTTCACTTACAAGAGTGAAAAGATCAATCAGCTTTAGATATAATTCATACTTTCAATAAACACATCACACACTATCTTACTGTATATATACTTTTGACTACCACAGTACCAAAATCAATGTCAAAATCATAATCTGTCACTAAATCTTAATTATCAATCAGCTTAACATTTTCACAATGTTGAGCATTGTCACAGTATTATAGCCATGAAATTCCTTACTACATATATAATGAATTCCCAACATCTGAGTTTTCAGATTGTAGTACCTGGCCAGGAGTAATTGGTGCAGCAATCACCATTTTGTTGGAGACAACTTTTTCCTGCTTCTCTCTTTTTAGAAACAGAAATTCTTTTCAAGTAATTGTTGGAATTTATGAGCCAAGTGTACAGACATACTCCCTCCTATATGATGAGGCAAGCCATAAAACTGAAATCGACGTTTAACGAATTTGACAAAGATCTCCCGCACCCACCCCCACCCCACCATAGACACGTTTTAAATCGGACAGACAACGAATTTTTAAATTATTTGGGGCTCATATTCATAAATTTAAAAGTAGTTGTGCATTGCATGCATGTAAATTATTTGGGGCTCATATTCATAAATTTAAAAGTAGTTGTGCATTGCATTCATCTATAAAGAAGTAGCCCCTCTTTCATTTCAACTTACGTACATGCCATGCAATTATATCAGACAAATCATCCGTGTCTGTTTTTATCTACTTGTATCAGTAATATTTCAAGTGCACCTACGTAATATCTGTTCCTTACTTGGTGATGGGTTTCTTTAAGCAAACCAAAGAAGATTTTGAAAAGAGACGGTCTTTAAGCAAAGCGTGCGTCAAAGCGATTTCTTCACAATTTTGAGGAGAGAATTGATCCACCAAGTCTTTAACAGAGTGTACCACCCTAAGAGTCACGAATCACAAACCCTGCATCATATACAAGAGAATTAGGTATAAAAATACCACCCATAGTGTAATTAGTCCAGCCTAAGGGAATAAAGCATCCACTTATCAACTCTAGAATTAGGACAAAAGGGATGGGGGATCCTGAACCTATTCATGGACATGGCTCTTTTAAAAACTTGGTGATAGTTGAATATTTAGCATATAAACCCTAAACCTTCAAGTAAACTGGATAAAGGTAGTATATTAATATATTTGTATATTTGATGGGATCTTGCACTCCTCTATCCCCTATATAAAGACGGAATGTTGGTTTTGATTGTCCCATTAGATAGGTAGAACTACGATTTCAAGATGACTTTTCCACATATACTGTTACTTGTTTTGCATGGGTATCGTCACAAATGAGTTACACCTTATTTGTTTACACCTGACTCATCTGAGTCGTCTGGATCTGAGTGAAATCAATTGACTTGAGTTAGATCTGACTCAATATGTTTGTTTTGAATCAGATCTGACTCAACTGACTCAAAAATATGTGAGTCAGTGGTTTGGTCCCATGAGTCAGGGGTATTTTGTTACCTGACTCATAGTAGAAAACAAACAGTCTGACTGCTGACTCAGATCCAGACGCCGAGTTAGCTGCAAACAAACAAGGTGTTAATGTTCCCTATGGTCTAATGAGATAAAGGATAACACAGCAAAATTGATGGGTATTTGAAATCGACTTTCTTTCTTATTCTAAGAGAATCGGTAAATTCCGTCTATATATAGGGGCAGAGGGAATACAATATAACTCGATATTACAGGGAATGTTCGGTCATTTTCATTGAATTAGACTGGATTTAAGCCCCATTTGGGATTGTTTTTTTTCCTACAAAAGCACTTTGTAACCAACTTGTAACTTTTTAGGAAAATAGCGTTTGGTAAACTTTTTTCAAAACGCTTTTTTCCAAAAGCACTTATGTTTTAGGCCAACTTTTAAAAGCTACTCAGGAGTAGCTTTTAAAAGCAGTAAAAGCAGCTGATAAAACATCAGTGATGATCTAGAAACACGAACGAGAAGAACCCATGAATCAAACAAGTGAGAGGGCATACCATCATGCTCAAGAAGACATAAATAAACACTTCGCCACCATGGAGGACGAGGAGGAAAACTTATACCAGGCATAAGAAACCTTTATGAAAAGGAAAGAGAAAATTAAAAACTCTGAACTCTACAGAAGGGAAGAAAAGAATAAATTCCAATTCACCATCAAAAGAAGGCTTTTATAGGAATAAAAGTCCTTTGGAAGCTAATCGGTACTTATCCGAAAGAGTTAAGACACGACGACCATAAAAGAAAGAGAAAGAATTCTCTATAAACCTATGGACAACCAACCGGCGCCCCATATCCAACAGGTAAAAGCGCACTAAAAGTGCAGACGTGGAGATAAAGACGGGACAGTTACGAAGTTTTCTCCCCATCATGCCCTTGGCAGGATGAAAAGAAAAAGAGCAAAATGTGAGGGGTAAAATACCCGATGGACACATGTCAACATATGAAGGGATGGATTCATGATAAGGTGATAAGATAAAAGTAACGAATCATACTCTAAATAGTGATTTCGTCTGAATCGAGACGCCTGCCACAAACGTTACATGAAGGACGCGTGTGAGGAGTGGTCTAATCGACTCAGATGGTCAAGTCTAAAAAGAAGGACTGCATTTAATGAAGGATCAGAGGAGACATGGACGAATCTACATCGTATCAGAAGACTCGGGCGATCTATACTATAACCTAAAGGTGATGCAGCACGAGGTCCCCAAGGAAGAGCAACACGATGACGTACGGAGCGAGATGACTCGGAAGGGGAACCAAGTAGGCCATCACGAGGGATAGTATAGAGCTCGTCCGAAGTAATGTGAAGATGTACGATGGCTCCACCAGCTTGGCGAGACCAGGCCTTCACGAGTCTAATATTTCCTATAAATACCAGTCCATGTAGAGGGAAATGGACGACTTATGTAATTTTAGATGGTCTTTCTACAGAAAACTCCTGAGAGAGATCTAGATAAAGAGAGAGTGAGAAATTTAAGTGATATTTGTAGCTCTTTCAAGGGTAAGACCCTAATCAATAAAGAAAACATCTTCTTTCTCGTGGACGTAGGTCTTCATGGACGAACCACGTTATATGCTTGTGTTGATCTTTACTTACCTATCTGTTTGTTTGTCATCTTTAGCCCATTGATGGCTTAGAGAAACTGGTTTATCTGCTTGTGGATTGGTCTTTTTGCTTGAAGATTTCCACCCGCCGTTGTATTTCTTTACACGGATTTAGCTTGGAAATACTTCATACTTGTGCGATTTTCTACACTGTTTAGCTTAGAAACACTTTCTGCTACTGCGTGGATTTCCATTCAACAGGTGACATAGGTTCTTGTGTTTTTAGTAAATGCGAAAATGAGTCGCGTCCTTCGAAGATCCATGATCTGTGTGAGCTATTGTTCTTTCTTGCCGATCGCCCGAGTTGCTGAGGTATAAAATACTTCCCTAATATTTTAAGGTATATATACCTTGCCCCTGTTTTATATCTGAGCATCTATCAGCATATGTGTCTTGCGATGAGGGATTGCACGAGGCTGGTTTTGTTCGTGATGATGGTGCAGATCCGAGATTAGAGTCGCGGATGCCCCACTCGAGAGATATAGCTGCTCCAGATTTCGTCTGAGGTTCTGGTGGATACCGAGTGAGATGCTCCTGACGAGGTGTTATTATGCTGACTTTTGCTTAAAAATTCCTCATATGTTCGAGGCAAATACTACTTGTAATGGAAGTACTTGTTAATATGATAGGTTTTTTTTGATGCATTATTTTTGCATCATATTTTTATATTGATGGCTCTGAGGGGTTTTTATGTATACTATCAGTCCAACAATGGGTGACAAAGCCAAGGAGTGATCAGTTCCTTAATTGGAAAGGGCATCTCTTATGGTGTTGGGCTTTAGGCATAGCACATTCCCCTTCTCGCCTTTGTCTGATGCCTTCATGGGCTTGGTGTTTTTAATAGTGTCCTGTTTAGGTTACACTCGACCCAGGTTTATTAACCATTGTTTGTAGGGCAATATCTCAATCAAGTGATTCTTACCTTATCCAAAGGTGAGTAACTTGATTCTGGATATCTCCTGTTATGGTAGGACATCATCCGATTTCGTGATCGTGATGGCATTACCTTAGGTCTGTTCCCATCTTAGGTAGCTTAGGGTGTCCCTCGTTTCATATTGCTTCATTCAGCTGGATGGCATTGCCTTAGGTCTGTGTCCGTCTCGGGCAGCTTAGGTATTTTACCCGCATCATTCATTATAGAATGGAAGGTGTGGATAGCACCGTGCCATAATCTTGATGGGCTTTTGTGATAATGCAAATATGATATGATTATGCAAGAACAAATAAAACAAAAAGAAAAAAATTGAAAGAAAAATAAATAAATCAAGGCGAATCGAAGAAAAAAAGGTTGCTAAAAATTGCAAGAAATAAGTACACAAAAGGAGTAATTTTATTATTCTCAAAAGAGGGTTCGTAAGCCCTTAGTACATTCAAGTAAGGTTTCATGACCTTTTACAAGTAAGGATTCGAGTCCTATTTTCAGATTTTATCTTCCTAATCGATGAGATGTTTAAGCATTGTATTGCTTGAGGTATTTGATGTTCCAGGGGCGTTCGAGTTCTTCCCCATTAGGTCTGAGCAATCTGTATGCCCCATCGCCTGCCTTGGCGATGACTGTGAGTGGTCCTTCCCAGATGGGAGCAAATTTTCCTGCCTCGCGTTGGTATGGCAGGATCTCGCACCAGACTTTATCGCCTGGGCTAAATTGCCTCTGGTGAACGCGTTTGTTGTATTCTTCGGCTAACCTCCGATGGTAATTTTCTATTTTCTGGAGAGCTATTTCTCGGTTTTCCTCGAGATCGTCTAGCTTAGCGAGTATCATGTCCGAGCTTAGTTTCTTTTCCCAAGCCTCGGTCTTGGTCGTCGGGATCATCGCTTCAGTTGGTATGATCGCTTATGTTCCATAAGTGAGGGAGAAGGGAGTCATCCCTGGTTCTTCTCTTCGCGTGGTTCGATAAGCCCATAAAACATTGTGTAATTGCTCACACCAGCTAGCCCCATGTCCATCTAGCTTCTTTTTGAGCATGTCGGCGATGGTTTTGCTAGTGGCCTCTGCCTGGCCATTCTCTCGGGGTAGATTGGTGTGGATTTATTCTTCCTGATCTTGAAGCAGTTAAAGAGGAGATCGATATTCTTTCCTCGGAGTTGGGGACCATTATCTGATACGATGGCGGCTGGGATACTGAAGCGGCATATGATGTGCTTGAAAAGGAATTTAAAGACGTCGTGATCTGTAATGTGCATGAGGGCTGAGGCTTCTACCCATTGGGTAAAATAATCTGTAGCCACGATTAGGTATTTTCGTTGCCCCGTACCAGCTCGTAGGGGTCCGACGATGTCGACCCCCCACTTGGCGAATGGCCAAGGGCTAAGCACAGATTTTAGGTCTATTGATGGTGCATGCCTTCGTTTACCAAATTTTTGGCACTCTAGACATAATTTCGCCATTTTTTTCGAGTCCTCGTTCATGCGAGGCCAGAAATATCCTTTTAACCTGGCTTTGTGAGCTAAGGATCTTCCTCCGCTATGGTTTCCGGCGTAACCATAGTGTATTTCTTTTAGTATTTCTGGCCCTCAGCAAAGGAAAGGCATCTAAGCAAGGGTCCCAGGTATGACTGTCTGTATAGCACGCCATCTATGAGTTAATAGTTTCCTGATCGGGATATCACTTTGTGTGCGAGATTTTGGTCGCTTGGTAATTCACCGTTGGCTAGGTATTTTATGATTGGGGTTCTCCAATCGTTCTCAGGCAAAGCCTCGTTTTGGCTAGTTGTGTCCATGTTAAGGATTTCCATATCTCCTTTTAGGGGTATGGAGGGAAGTAGTACCCTTTCGATTCTTACATTTGTGGCCTCTGGATCTATCTTCATGGAGGCTATAAAAGCTAAGACATCTGCATGCCTATTATTGCTCCTGTTAAGCTGTCAGAAAGTGATGTTTGGTATCTGCCCAATATAATGCTTGGCAAGTTAGAGATATCGCTGCAGACATACATCGGAAGCTTGATATATTCCATCTATCTGTCGGACGATAAGCTGTGAGTCACTTGTGAGTCTCACTTCATCAATACCTAGTGCGATTATCACTCGTAGAGCATGTTTGACTGCCTCGTACTCGGTTATGTTATTAGTAGCGGGGAATTCTAGCCTTAAGCTATAGACGATCCTGCGGCCTGTCGGAGTCGTAAAGACCATTCCGATGCCAAATCCTTCCAAATTCCATGACCCGTCTACGAAGACTTCCCATCGTCTGGGGTTTTCCGAACGAAGTAGCTCGGGTGGATCTTCTAGCTCGTCCTCCATTCCGGGAATTTCTTCGATTTCATCGGTGTCGTCTAGAGGGAAGTCAGCTAAGAAGTCTGCAATAACTTGAGTTTTTATTGCCGTTTTGGATTGATATTTTACCCCAAACTGTTTGATTTGATCTCCCCATTTGGAGATTCTTCCTGCCCAATTGGCATGGTCTAAAACAGATTCTATTGGGGATTTTGTAATAACTGTTACCGTGTGGGCATGGAAATACGTTCGCAACTTTTGCGTCGCGTAAACCAAGGACAACACAATCTTTTCGATTTTGGAGTAGTTCTTCTCTGCAGACGTCAAAGTTTTGCTTATGAAGTAAATAGGCTTTTCTGCCACTTATTCTATGCGAGTGAGCACTGCACTAATAGAAGTGCCAGTTGCCGATAGGTAGATGTAAAGATCCTCTCCTGGGTTAGGCTTTTTTAATATAGGCATAGTAGCCAGATGTTCTTTTATTTTTTTGAAAAGCTCCTTTGCACTCAGCGGTCCATGAGAATTTTTCGCCTTTTTTTAAGGTTTTGAAGAAGTCTTTACATTTGTCGGACGATCTAGCTATAAACCTTCCTAGGGCTGCTAGTCGACCATTGAGTCTCTGCATGTCTTTGACTGTGGCAGGCGAGGGCATCTCTAAGATAGCCTGTACTTTGGCCGGTTCGACCTCGATACCCCACTTAGTAACCAGGTATCTCAAGAATTTTCCTTAGGTAACTCCGAAGGTGCATTTTGCTGGGTGTATTTTCATATTAAACTTCCTCATTTGTTCGAAAATTTGTTTGAGATCGTTTGCATTGTCTTGTGGAAGTTTTCTCTTGACAAGCATATCATCCACGTATACCTCTAAGGTATTATGTATCCATCTGTCAAACATTTTCTCCACCATTGTTTGGTAAGTCGCGCCTGCGTTTCTTAGTCCGAATGGCATTTTTGTATAACAGTATAGACCTTGAGGAGTAAAGAAGGCGGTATGTTCTTGATCTTCCTCGGTGAGGGGGATCTGGTTATAGCCCGAGTATCCGTCCATTAGGGATAGCAATCCATATCCATAGGTTGCTTCTACGAGATGATCGATATTGGGGAGCGGGAAACTGTCCTTTGGGCAGGCTTTAATAAGATCGCTAAAATCAATGCAGATTCGTAATCCTCCATTTTTCTATGGCACTATCACCATGTTTTATATCCATATCGGATATTGTACTTCTCGGATTACTCCTTACGCCTCCATTTTATTTAGTTCTTTTTGAATCGCCTCGTAATATTCTGGTGCCACCTTCCGCATCTTTTTCCGTATAGGCTTGTACTTTGGGTTAATTTTCAAGTGGTGACAACAGACTTCTGGGTCTATCCCAGGCATATCTTCCATACGCCATGCGAAGACATCAGAATATTAATTTAGCACACATATTAGTTTTTCTTCTTCCTCTTTGTCGAGGAGAGTTCCAATTTTAACCATACCCGGATTTTCGGATATTCTTATATTTACTTCCTTTGTAGGTTCCGAGGCCGAGAAGTTTGACCTAAGCTCCCCCACATCGGAGAGGTTCTGTTAGAACTCCAAGGATGAGTCCGAGGTTGGGACATTGTCCGAGGCTGGTACATCATCCAAGCGCCTTGCTTCATTTGTCATTGTTATGAATGCATCGATTTCAGCCTGAGCTTTAGCATTCTTGGCCCTTTTCTTCTTTGCTTTCGGGGAATTTACCCTTTTCTTGCCATTCTGTATGTCCATGTTGTAACAGTACTTAGCTTCGCCTGAGTCTCAAACGATCTCTGCGATCCCATAGGGTGTCGTAAACCTTAGTCTCTGATGGTAGGTCGAGGCAACTCCTTTGATCCCATGGACCCAGGATCGCCCGACAATGGCTGTGTAGGGTGAAAGTACATCTACTACACAGAAAGTGGTTAGAGTGAGGATTTTTCCTACTCGAATTTCTAAGATGACCTCGACCCTTGGGCGGGTCGATGAGCTATTGAAGCCAAATATGTTATAGGTAGAAGGGATTAGGCATTCGTCTCTAAGACCCATTTGCTTGAATGTTTCATAAAACAAGATTTCGACAGAACTTCCTCCGTCTATTAGTATTTTAGGAATGGCCCATGGAAATACCTTAAGATTTCTTCCTCACCCTCCTTCCCAGGGAGTGCGATAGCCATCATAACCACCAATGGATCGTTGTGGTTTCGTCCTTTATCAGGTGCCTCCGAGGCTGAAAAACTGATAGGTATTTTCATCCACTCCTGCATAGGACGTTCTTTTTCCATACTGAAGACTTCGTTACCTTCGAAGTTTCGCTTGTGGATTCGTCCTGTAATCCTTCCTTCAGGTGTGGGAGCAGTGATAGCTAAGTGCGATATCGTATTGCATCCCAAGTATTGTGCCTCGCGTGGTATTTCTACGCGATGTATGGGTGTTCCCACCGCTAGTTGGATCGCTAGCTATGTGATATACTCCTAAATTTTTCCTTCATCAATCACGTCTTGCACCATCTTCTTCTTGAGGACAATGAGGACAATGTTAGATTTAAGTTTGGGGGTATGGGAGAAAATTTTTAGTTGCATTATAAACTCCATAGCCTAGAAATTTATGCCTATTAAGGATGGCACTAGCATTATAAACTCCAGAGCCTAGAAATTTATGCCTATTAAGGATGGCACTAACCAATCTAAGTGGATGGAAGCATTTTGTTTTAGGAGTTGAGGGACCAATCTGACTAGATGGAAACATCTACAAGAGTCTATTCATAAAAGCACGGAGCTCAGGTGTTAGAAATAACATGATAGTTTCACCGTATCTCGGAATCATCTTATTACTTCTGTTTTTGTTTTTGCAAATTTTTATGTTGATGTCTGCAGGGTTGAAATAGAGTGATTGAGTTACTAAAAAAAAAAAAAAAAAAAGACCAGACCAGACCAATTAGACCAATCGAAATAAATATTAACACTTGGATAGCAATATGTGTGTGTTTTCCCTGTCTCCGTCGCCTAAACAAGCGTGGAATGCAGGATCCACGGGAATTACCATGTAATTTGTTGACAAGAAGCATGCGCTTGGATCCAAAAGATCTAATCATGTCGTTAAAAAAAAAAAAAAAAAAAAAAAGGTTTATTATAAAGTCGACCACTGGTTCCCTTGTATATGTCAGCTGTGTTGATGTAGATTGAGGATTATCGACCACTGGTTCCCTTGTATATGCCAGTTTTGTTGATATTAGTCCAGACCAGTATCTCAATCCACTAGGACATAGGTTCATCTTGGCATTGAAGTCCATTCGCAACCATCTATTTCTATATCCATCTTCTTAATCTATTCATGTTATTTGTTTGATTCCGGATATTGATGTCCATAGTGCGACTATCTGAGTAGAGCTCTGTCACTTATATATGAATTTTAGTATGCTTGAGTGCAAACTCGTGTACAAAAATTGGAATTTCGCATCAGGGTACTTCCTCCTGTAATTAATAAGTATGCCAACCAAGGAGGTTCTTTAGTGCATTCCAAAGTTCTGCGTAGATAGCTAGGGTCTGGAGTAAAGGTTTTGTGGGTATATCTCTAGTAAACCCTCACGAGACTATAACTCGGCCACTAGGGCCACCTAGGGGTTTAAAGACTTGTTGCACATGCTAAGTGCAATCGACGATGCCTGCGACAGTGAGTTAGGATTTTATTTTGTAGTTTTGATTTGCTCGGGACTAGCAAATAATAAGTTTGGGGGTATTTGATAGACGTATTTATGTGTCAATTTTCATCTCTATTGTGTATATTGTTAGTACCCATTTTTGTACTAATTTTGGTATTTTATCCCTTTGTAGGTGTTTTTGGAGAAATAGGCTTTTGCGGCGAAATTGGCTCGAAAAGTTGTTAAAGGCACCTGGAAGGACATTTGCTATTCGGAACCTCATTTTGGATAAGGGGTAACCCATTTCAGGCAGCTGCTAAGCACAGACCGGGATTGGATAGGGGGACACTTTCTTCACGTTTTGAAAATGAAAATTTTGGCGGGAAATTTTGCCGCAGTGAAGAACAAAGTAAAAATTGCGATTTTGGGCTAGTTATGAAGAGATTAAAGCTCTGATTTTTCTTGGGCTTGCTTCTTAACCCTAAACAGGCGAGGTAAGGGTGTTGGAATGGATCCAAATTGGCTAGAACCCGGATTGGAGGCGAAACAGTGTTGAATAATATCACGGGTAATTTTATGGTTTATTTTTGGAAACAAACGTGAAGGAGAGGAAAGAAACTCTTCTTAGAGATTTGATTCTATCACAGAGAGAGTTTGGACAGCTTGGATTGATTAAGGAGACGTGTAGCTGATGAGAAAAGGGAAATTTCGTAACTTGAAGAGAAAGGAAAAACCAAAGATATTCTCGAATTTTCTTGGCCCTATGATGTATAAAAGAGTTGGTTCGAGTCCTAGGAGGGGAATGAACACTTTGGGGGAAGTTTAGAGCCTTAGAGAAGCGGAAAAAATCAACTGGAGGAGAACGCGTTCTGCTGCTGCTGTTGCTGCCGGAGAAGAAGAAGAAGAAGAAGAACATACGACGCACATAGAACAGTCGCAGAAACTGTTTCCGTAGCTTTCATATTCAATACCCTTTGTAACGATTCTTCCAACAGTTAGCTTCAGTTCGCAACAGTCTATTCCTTTGTAACAGTAGGTTCTGTAATAATTATATTAGTTACAGAATCCGCTGCTTTTACACTTTTCACTCTTTTAATCAACTGTTGAGCACCAAAGATGTATTTTGAGAACATGATTAATATGAGGAGCTAAACCCATTAGCCGAGGCGACGGAGGAAGCCGTTGTTCCATGAAAAGTGGTATAATTCTATTTTAATTATTTTTTGCAATATTTTTATATGATTATTTGCATAGAACTAATATAGGAAAATTGATTTTTATTGAGTAGTTGTGAGTTGTTTTGATGGAACATGCTAGGTTTAAAAACTTTTGATGTTTCATGCTTTGTGTTTACAACTATTACTTCAAAAATCTATTAGAGGCAAAATATTAGAATAACTTTAAAAGAAAAAATTGCATGAATATTGATTATAGTTTATCACTTAATTGGTCAATGGTGGAATCCAGAGTCTCGGTGTTTTCTTTATATTTTTGATATAACTTATTTGAATTGTTGAGTTTAATTTAAGTATAAAAAAAAATCCTTCACAAGTTCGAGCAACGAATCTTTTTACCACTATCTATAAATTACATCAAAGATCTCGGATATAGGTGTGTTTAGTTTCGTGTAGACTGGGTCTATGAACTTTTCCTTCTTTTGTTGGGCTTGGTCTCGCCCTTTCCATCCTCCACTTTGATGTTTATCGAATTGGGTAGATCCATTGTTGGATCGCCCTGCTCCTTGGTTTGGCGCTTGAGGGTTCTGTGGTTCTACCACATTTGCTCCTCTATTGGTTCCTTTTACCAATAAGTACCATCTTGGAGTTCTTCAAGGGCTATGTAGTCCTCTTGAATCTCTCTCAGTTTCCCTAGATTAGGTGGCATGGTCCTGTACATGCGTAAAAATATGGGGTCTGTCTTTCTTAGACTATTTTTGAAGCCCAAGATCACATAGGCCTCTGGGATTCTTCCGATCTCGGCACATAATTTTCTCCAACGAGGTTCCAAAGAGCGGAGTGACTCGTTTGGGCCCCTGGCTAACTGGAATAGCATGTCAATTTCGGGTTTGACTCGGCTGTTATGTATGTATGTTTCTAAGAACAACTCGGATAGATGGTCAAACGATTTAACCGATGCCTTTGGCAGGTTATTGAACCACATTAGGGCCTTGTCTTTTGGACTGGCTGGAAAGAACCTACACATCACTACCTCGTAGTGACTCCACTGTGTCAGTGTCATGCGGTAGGATCTGAGATGTTCGATTGCATCGCCGGTCCCATTGAAGGGAGTTGCAAACGTTGGGAGCGAGCATATCCTTGGAAATGGTTGGGCTAGCAGACTCTCCGATAAGGGAGACTGTCCAGCCTCTTGCAGTACTTCCTTCAACTTTTCGCCTTCATGTTTTCATGTAGCCTCTATGCACATCGTTTCGAGTTGACAGAGTCGGGCTTGTAATTGGTCGTCATTGTGCCTCGTTTCGGCCTTCTTCCTTCATCCTTGCGCTCTTTCGGGCGAGTAGGAAGTTTCTGGGCGGCGATATCTTGATCGCCCTGAATCCTCGTCTGATTGCTCGACGTACGTCACTATTTTAGAGCGAGTTGAATTTGAAGTCTACCCTCGCTTAGGGTCGACGACTGCGTGGTTCTCGGCCATGCAGTTGGTTTTTACTTAGTCCTCCTTTTTCTTTACTCGTCTATGCTTGGGATCGACATCGAATGATCCCTCGGACGGGTTTTCTTCCTCGTTTAGGACTTCTCGGCTTCCCTTTGGAAAGCGCTCTCCTATTTCCTCGTTCGAGGTGTCAGGGATATGCACTCTCTCATCGTCCTGTAAGTTCTCAAAAGGATTCTCCTCATCGGGGGTCTCCTCTATGGTAGTGAGTGGCACCTTTTTCTTTGTTTTGCGTTTCAGCATGCGGTTTCTCCGTTCTAGCCTCCTGTTACGTCTTTCTAACTTTTTCATTCTCTCATCCTGCGCATCTTATGCTTTCAGGATGGCTGCGATAGTAGCAGCGGTATCGCCGAGGTTAGAAGGTTGCCTTTCTTCTCCTCATTGTTTACTGTTTTCCTTGGCAAACGATTCAACCCTCCTGGTTGAGTTAAATGGATATCATTCTGTCTTTCGAAGGGATTTCCCTCTTCGGTAGAGCTAGAATTATCATTTAAACCCTCCCGATACTGGTTATCGGGTTGTCCCTCTCCTGGGAGTACACCGTTGTGCATAGTTTCACCGAGCTCCATCTCGTCTAGGCCTCCAGACAGGGCTCCACCAGTTTCACCTTGGCTCGTGTAAGTGGATCGTCTCGTCATCATCGCCTTACCTATGATATATGCAATAATTCTTAATTTGTCTTTTCTTACAGAAAAATGGGACCCTAGATTTGCAGGTCATGTGCAATTACTAAGTCATAGTTCAGACTGGACAATTTGGTACAGGAAGATTTGCAGTAAATTTTGGAGACATGTGAAGATGTCAAAACATTCCCTACTTGCATAAAGTTTTGGTGATGGGAAAAAGGTGTTTTTTTTGTCTCTTTTCTCAAGAAAAATACCTCCTTCTACACGTCATACCTTTACTATGAAAAAAAAGAGTTATGAATATTGAGCATATCTTCCCATTTTAGGAAATATTTCTCAATATCTTCAAACTTTTGATTTTGAACAAACTTTGAGTTTGATGTTTGATTATGTGCTCATTAACCCTTCCCCTTGACTTAGAGTTATATTTCTAAGAAGAAGATTATGGATTATCTTGAGTTTAAAAAGATGAAGAATATCGAGAACAACTTGTCTTTTCAACTTTCATAAGGTGATATTTTCTCTTATGAAGTTTACTGACTTTAAACTTCTTCCCATCCCTTTCATGAAGGAGATCGTTTGAGTGCTGAAGTGTTCAAAACTCCATTTTCACTTCGATCTTCAACTTTCCTGAGCGTCTTGAGGAAGATGTAAGAAATCTTGAAAAGACAAAAATCTTAGAGAAAATCAGTGAAAAACATGTAGATCTGATGGTTCTGAGGCTCTTCAGGACTTCACTGATCGTGTGGATCATGCTGAGTCCGAGATCTACTCATGAACTTGAACAGAATTCTACATAGTGGTGTGAAATAAACTTCTCTCAAGGAGATATTGAAAACAATATAGAGCTGTTATTAGGGAGGTAGATTAGATCTTCATACCTCCCTGTTTCTAGCGCCAAAATGTAGTTGCATCTTTTCTGATGGCTACATCCAAGTAGATCTAAAGGCTATAAAACTACAAACATTCAAGATTCGAAGATAAACAAGATGTAAAGAACATGAAAGTAAAGATCAACACAAGCATATAACGTGGTTCGGCTATGAAGACCTACGTCCATGGGAAAGAAGATGTTTTCTTTATTGATTAGGGTCTTACCCTTGAAAGAGCTAAAAAAATCACTTAGATTTCTCACTCTCTTTTTATCTAGATCTCTCTCAGAAGTTCTCTGTAGAAAGACCATCTAAAATTACATAAGTCGTCCATTTCCCTCTACATGGACTTGTATTTATAGGCAATATTAGACTCGTGAAGGCCTAGTCTCGCCGAGCTGGTGGAGCCATCGTACATCTTCACATTACTTCGGACGAGCTCTATACTATCCCTCGTGATGGCCTTCCGAGTCATCTCGATCTGTACGTCATCGTGTTGCTCTTCCTTGGGGACCTCGTGCTGCATCACCTTTAGGTTATAATATAGATCGCCCGAGTCTTCTGATACGATGTAGATTCGTCCACGTCTCCTCTGATCCTTCATTAAATGCAGTCCTTCTTTTTAGACTTGACCGTCTGAGTCGATTAGACCACTCCTCACACGCGTCCTTCATGTAATGTTTGTGGAAGGCGTCTCGATTCAGACGAAATCACTTTTTAGAGTATGATTTGGTGCTTCTATCATATCACCTTATCATGAATCCATCCCTTGAGATGTTGACATGTGGCCACCGGGTATTTTACCCTCACAACTATGCTGCTGCGATACGTGTTTTGTCGTCGAATGGTTTTTCTCCTCGTTGCGAGAGCACCCTGTACGAACTACAAGTTAAACACCCAGCAGCTTCTCCACCCTCTATTCTGGATGAAGATGTCAATTGTGACCAAGTCACGGTTGATTCTAGGGCTGTTTTCAGTGCAATCAAGAGTTTTCCAAGAGGTACTTCTTGTGGTCGGGATGGTTTACGAGAACATCATCATATCGATGCTCTGAGTTGTGCAGCTACATCTATTGCGGATGATCTATTGGCTTCGATCGTAGGGGTCTTTAACCTTTAGTTGGTAGGAAAGTGCCCCATGGTCTTAGGAGAGTTCATCGCCAGTGCACCCCTCAAACCTCTTATCAAATCCGGAGGTGGGCTGAGGCCTATTGTGGTTGGAACTATTTGGCGTCGATTGGTCTCTAAGGTGGCCGCCTTTTCCGTCGGTAAGGCCATGTCATCTTATTTAGGAGATTATCAATTTGGTGTGGGTGTACTAGTTGGAGGCGAAAGTATACTTCATGCTGTAAATGGTCTGCTAGAATTGAAAGATCACTAGGATAAGATGTCAATGTTGCTTATTGACTTCTCGAATGCATTCAATATGGTGTGCAAATCCCATCTCATTAGTGAAGTCCAACTTCATTGTCCAGGTATTTCTCGTTGGGTAGAATTCTGTTATGCTAGACCTACTAGACTTTACTATGATCAGTATATCTTGTCTTCTGCACTTGGTGTCCAACAAGGTGATCCTCTCGGTCCCCTGTTGTTTGCTCTGACACTTCATCCTCTAGTGTCTATTGCATCTCGTTGTAAGCTTGATTTGCATGCCTGGTACCTGGATGATGGCACTATTATCGGTCACACGCTGGAGGTCGCCAAAGCTTTGAGAATCGGAGAAGCCGAAGTTCCAAGTAGAGGCTTACATCTCAATATCAAGAAAACTGATATCTTTTGGCCTTCTCTTGATCCTCGTAGCATTGCTGAGGGTGTTTTCCCTAAGGATATTGGCATACCTAGTGTTCTCGGTTGAACCCACCAAGCGTTGGTATGTCAATTTTGGTTGTCATATTTTAGTGAATCAAAACTCATTTTAAGAGTCGCTTGATTATTTACTAGAGTCAACTTCGTATAGGTTAAATAGAAATTTACTATGATATGAGACCTACAAGTATTACGTGAAGACTTTGAAGAATGTGAAGAAGTAAAGAACTACAACGACGACATCATCCTTCCTCTTGAGGTTAGTAATATTTGACTTGAACTGTTTCATTCCTAACATAGCTTTCAAGTCGTGCATATTGAAAACATAACTGTGAATGATTATACTCTAGTTAAAAATAGTATTAAGGAATTATAATACGAAGTATAAACGTCTATCTTTTGAACTTCGTATATAAGAGTATGAATGTTATTATGATTATGTATGGGTATGGGTGGAGGAAGTACAATTCATAAACTTTTTTTTCTGAATCGAAAGGGAAATCGCTAGGCTTATTGGTATTGTTATTCATTGCAAATCTTTGGATTACCAATATGTGTGTTTAGTATAACCGTTCATAACTTGTTTATGTATCTTGGTAAAACTATTCACAATGCCTGACTTTTGTACTGGTATGACTTTTATTAGTGAAACCGATCTTAAGTAATCACCTGAGATGGTATGATCGATATATTGTAATTGGTATGACCAACTCTATACATTGGGGAACCGATCCTAGTAAGAGGTGCAACCGATCACAAGTATGTGGAATCGATCCTTATAAGAGGTGCAACAAGTCTTAGGAATTGATAACCGATCCTATGACTTGTGCAACCGATAACAAGTAAAATACCATAAATATGTGGTAACCGATCCTAGTACCTAGTCAACCAATTTTTGGAAAGCTAGTGTTACCGATCCTCGTACCCACGTGGAGGTAGAATCAAAGCTTTGTGTTTTGGTAGAACCGTGAAACCCATTAATGGTGATTTGATAGGATAATCAATCACATAGTTCTTGGAAGTCAGATGAACCAATTCTAAACTCGTTTGGAAGTGTGGCAAATCGGTTCCAAGATTGTAAATATGAAAAAGGATTTACAAAGTAAAGATGTCGACATACTTTGAACATGTGCAGTAATTCTTATCTTTTATTTTTCAAAGATATTCCTTAATAACTAAAGGAGAATCCCGGATCGAATAAATTGAAAATCTTTTAATTAAGGTTTTTAGTTTTATATGATTTTAATTTCCAGCAATTAAATGCATATCTTTAGAAAATGAAAATTGGTAATGTGCATTTACTAATTGGAGATTTTCTACTGAGATTTTGGTTAATTTTTTATGAAAACCGTATTTGGACTTTATTGCATATCTTTGAGAATATGCGGTTTTGGAAATTCCATGGTGTCCAAACTTCCTTGGTCTATAAATATTGAAGTTTGCATTTCGAGCAAACTAATCCTCAGAGCCAGCAAAACTACCTAGTTATGTTGTTACTGGTGGAGCCGTCTATTAGGAGAGGAAAGTACCCTAATTAGGTGAAATCTCTTACGACCGCTCGTTTTAAAGACTTATTTGGGATTGAGAAGCTCAATGAGTACCGTTGGTGGGAAACTAGATATTTGGAGTTTATTATTAGTTTTCGATTGATTTGATTGACTAACGGTCGTTGAACTTTGATGGCACCTAGTTTTTTTATGCTTGAGAATATTTTCTTCTGATATAAGATTCACTCAAACTAGATCAAAGTATTGACGGGGATCTTTAGAACTGTTTGTAGATCTAAAGACGTCTTGTGATAATCCATCGTTAACAGACTCCGTTCTATGTGTGATTAATCACAAGAGATTCAAGTTGTTTGTGTACAGGTGTTTATTGAAGATCTAAGAAGATTTGAAGACAAAAAAGATTTCTTATTTGAGTTCATAATCTTTGGTGTGCACAAAACTTGATCGGATGGAAGGATCCAACTATAATCGGTTTATCTTTGTGATAACCTTGATTGATTAGTTGTGTAGATCGGCATCAATACATTTCATTGTGATTAAGAGTATTGATTGCATAGTCTACACAATTACTTTTGTAGTTGTTGAATAAATTGATCTAAGAACCCGACAAAGGAGTTTATTGGGATAAACGGAAGAGCCTTTTGTCAAACTCATATCACGTTGTTTGAAAAGAGTTGTTACCGAACAGATTTGTTGTTCCTTTACTGTTTGGAATACGAACCAAAGGAATTGTTCCAAGTGCGTGACATATTATAAGTTGGAGGCGCAGGGATACTGAGGGAACTAGGTGAACTATAGGTTTAGTTGCTTGGTTTCAACTATACGAAGTTGGTTTAGATTTTGTATAGCGGCTTAATTCTGAGAGTATTCAATTCTGGACAAGGTCCCGGGGTTTTTCTGCAATTGCGGTTTCATCGTTAACAAAATCTTGCTGTGTTTTTTACTTTTCTATTTCCGCAATTATAATTGTTTTATTATAATTAGAAGTAAAATACACAAACGTTAAATTCCTAATTACTTGACAGCAATCCTATAGTGTTTGGTTAAGTCCGAACCTATTATCAAGTAATCATACTTCGTTGTCATATTGTCTCGATCTCGTATCCATAGACGATCACACGAAGTGTGAACCGATTAGTTGTATTGTCTCGACTCAGTCCATAGACAATCACTTTCGGAGAAAGGACTTATAGGTGGAAAAGTTTTAGATTGAGGTATATTTGGGTACCCTCGTCTTTTCACCTAGCAAGGGAGTTAAACTTTTAGGTGGACCGGTGAGTTTAGATTTTGATTTTATGAGCGACATGGCGTTGAACAGGGTGAACAGGACTATTCAGCTCATGGGCGCCATAGAAAAACTCAAGGACCCTCAAAGTGAGATGTTGTTACTCCGTAAATGTTGGTGTATCCAGATTATATTTTGCTATGCGTACGACCAATCATGCAGCTCTACAACAACCCTCTGACCTCTTTGACGACCATTTTCTCAAGTATTTGAGACTCTTAATCACCGAAGATGGATCTAGTTTTGGGAATTTGCAACAGAGATTGGCTACCCTACGTATCAAAGATGGTGAGCTTGGTATCTACACTATGGCAGACACTCGTACTTACTGTTATCTTTCCTCCCAGAGTCAGACTACTTCGGTGTGGAAGATGATACTGGGTAGCTTATTCTCAATCGATAATGGTATTTCCTATCAGTTGGCTCTTCATAAATTCATTCAGGTATGTTGCTTGCCTTCCACCTATTGCGTCGATGACACTGCCCCCCTTCTATGCACTCCCTGGCAGTCACTTATTTTGATGCAGTTAAGAAGTAAATCCATGTCCAATTTATATTATCTGCAAGAGACTCTATTCTGTGGAAATGTAACCAAATCAAGCATGCGAAACATTACCTTTTGGCAGTCCCTATCAGTGGGTTAGACCAATGCCTCAGGCCCAGACAGTTCAGAGCGGTTGTTTGTTATCGCCTTGGTATCCATTTATTTGTTGAAGACGGTCTGTGCTCTTGTTGTAATAATCCTATGGACATTTTTGGGGATCATGCACTTCATTATGCCAACGATGTTGGGTGTAAGTTTCTCCATGACCTAGTTCGTGATGTGATTATGGATATTTGTTACAAATCTGGTGTTCCTGCGCGCAAAGAAGTTGCTTTAGGTTTTGTCGTCTACTACTAACAAGGATTTGCGTCCAGCGGTCATCCTTCGTCTTAATTGGGAAAACGGCCAAGACGTGTGTATGGATGTCACAGGTGTCTCGCCCTTCACTGGTGATGGAGTTCAGGCTTTCATTCCAGGCCGGGCCATTTCGAAAGTAATCTCGCGTAAATGCACTAAATACTTGAATGATTGTGTTTCGCATGGTTATGGGTTGGGTGTTTTAGCCTTCACTACTTTAGGGGAGCTTAGCGAAGATACTGTTGTTGTTTTTTAAGCGTCTAAAGAATTGTTTAGTTAACAATGATGCTAGTAGTGGTCTAGGTACTTTTATTTTTCATAGATTGGGTGTTGTTATTCAAAAGAGGGTTGGTGCCCAGCTTGTCGCTCGACTGCCAACTAAAAACTCTTATGTGTAAAAGACAAATTATTGATATCCCTCAGAGAAAAAAATTAAATATTAAAAAAATAAAATTGAATTTTTTTAAGAACATCAACCTAGAATCGGTTTATGTTGACATTGGTATCAATCGATTGTAACTTCAAAAACATACAAAAATTTTATGAAATTTGCTTTTACCCAGAATCGGATTATATGCACATGAAAATTAACTAATTATCCATAATTGGTTTATATGGACATGAACATAAACCGACTATGTGTCTTTTTTTTCTTTTCTTTTTTTGAAGGCAAGCAAATTTCATTAATTATTTATATCACAACACGTCCCATAGGAACTTGTGCTTGATCTAGTACAAAAAAAGGAAAAAGAATATCAGGAACAGAATCAGATCATTTCTCTTTCTCTGGTAGTTGCAGTTGAGAAGCTGACAAATCCGCTCCCCTATTTGCCAAGGCATCAGCAGTTTGGTTTCCTTCCCTGTATTGGTGAGAGATCATAGTTTGTGGTAATTGTTGAAGCATGGAAATCGATTCCGCCATTAGATGTTGTAGTTCCCAAGGATATGCCTGTCAATCCAAAGGTTTGGATAACCAATTCACCACCACCTGTGAATCCAATTCCACATGAAGATGTGTTGGGCTGAACTGCATGACCTCCTTGAGTCCAAGATGGACAGCTTTTGATTCCGCAATAATCGCCAAAGTAATGCCCAGTGGTATAGCAGCAGAGGTAATGTGTCTTCCGCCAGAATCACGTAAAATGAATCCCGCACCGGCATATCCCGGTGTTCCTCTCGCTACTCCATCACAATTCAATTTTAACCAAGGATATGTAGGCGGTTGCCAACGGACCTGAATGGTGGTAAAAGTTTGGTTACGCTGGCTCACATGAATTGGAGGTTGGCCGATGACTGGAGAATGGCGATGAGAGCTGGCAAATTGATATTCCAACAACAAGTGCCTTATTAACTGAATAGTTTGATATTGCCCTGGATTATGAAAGGCTACATGATTCCTAGCAAGCCAAATCCCCATATAGTAAGACATAAGGTAGAGATGATGGACGGTGGCAGCCTGTTGATTGAAAAATTAACTCCTGGAGGGATGATTGATTATTTTTTATGTATGGGGTCACCCCGGGAAATTGAACCACCAGTTGAGTCCAAATTGTTGCCGAATAAGGACAACCAACAAAAATGTGGTGAATTGATTCCACTTGTAAACGACATCTAGGGCAATACGGATCAGACGCAATTTTTCGATTGAACAACAGCTCTTTTGTTGGTAACCCATTATGGAGAATCTTCCAGATGAAATGTTGGATTTTCGGTGGACAGGGCAATTTCCATAATTTAGAGAACACGTTCAGTTGAGGTTGTCGTGCAGGTGAAGAAGAACGATCAGAAGTTACAGCCAGATAGGCGGACTTGACTGTAAACTTACCAGAGTTTGTGTATCTCCATTTCAAGGAATCAGGGCAAGCGGGTGTTGGTAGATGAATATTGAGAATCTGGTGGGTTATACTGACAGAAGGGTATATAACATTCACCTTGGTAATGTCCCACTGATGGTAATGGGATCAATGAGGTCAGCTACCCTGGTGAAGCCTGAAGCATTGTTGTGAGGCAGTGGTGGATGATGGGGAATCCACGGATGATCCCATAATGGGGTAATCGCACCATCTCCAATAAGAAAGGTGATTCCCTTAGAGATTTCTGAGGAGAGTTTTTGCATGGCTCTCCAAATTGGGCTCGGTCTTGTCTGTTGTACTTGCTGAATGTTGAGTAGAGAATGTCCTTTCAGATATTTTGCCTCGTATAGTCGTCCCCACATGGAAGTAGGTTGATTCCTGATTTTCCAAATACGTTTTAAGAACAACGCTTGGTTCATTGAAGCTGCACTTCTGATACCCAGGCCGCCTTCCCGTTTGGTTTTGGTTACTATGTTCCAGTTGATGGGATGTAGTTTTCTCTGGTCATTTGTATGTCCCCAAAGAAAATTCCGGTAGAGTCTATCCATTTTCTGATGTACATGGTTTGGTAGCAATGTATTCTGCATGATGTGGTTAGCAGTAGGAGCTAAAGAAGTGTTGATTAGGACCACTCTTCCTGGCTGAGTTAATGTTGAAGTTTTCCATCCTGGAAGTTTCTTTGCCATCTTGTTCAGGATTGTGGAGTAGGCAGAGGCACTAGTTCTGCCAGAAGTGAGAGGCACGCCAAAGTAAACAGGTGGATTGGATGTTGTCTGGATGGGAAAAATTGTTGTAATCTGTTGTAAAGTTGCCAAGGTTGTATGAGGATGATGGATGATTGATGATTTCGCAAGATTAAACTTTTGGCCTGCAGATGAGCTGTAACGATTCAAAAGCTGTTGGAGATGATAAAACTTTTCAGTGGATGACTGACTAGTTAGGAGCACGCGTACATCAAGTGCGAAATCGGGGGAGCATTTGGAGAAATTATAATTCCTTGAATGTGCCCTGTAGACTCCAATTGTAAAACGAGTTAAGATCGAGTATGATTTCATACTCATTTTCAGATCGTTTAAGAAGTCATACTCATTTTCAATTCGAGTATAGAATCATACTCGTTTTCAGGTGTAATATCATATGCATTTTAAATTCGAGTATAAAACTATTTTCATTTCAAAGTAACTGAAATCGAGTATGTTTTCATAATCATTCAGTGAGTATTAACTGGAAAAAGAATGGGTTAACCAGAATCGGTCTTTATTTGAATTACACAATCGGTTTATGTGGACTTTCACATAATCCGATTCTATCAAAGAAAACATACCGAAAATTTTGTATTTATTTCATACCAGAATCGGGGGATATGGGCACGAACATCAACCGATTCTGGTTAAATAATCTCCAACCAGAATACACATACAATTGGTTGGCGTGGTCATGAGCATATACCGATTATCATAAGAATCAGTCCATATGGACATGGACGTCCACCGATTATGGTCAAACACAGAAACCCAAGATTGTTTGTATTTTTCAATTTTGAATGGATAAATCAATCACAAGTATAATTAAGAGTAATGGGTTTTAATCGAAGATTTTTACTTTGATTTTTAGAAAAAAAATGGATGATGAAATTTCCTTTAAATCAATCGATGTCGTTAGAATCGATTGATGAAGTTAGACCTTTTTTTTTTAGTTTACGAGGAAAATGATTTGAGTAGGAGTTTAGAATATGTTTGGATTTTAGAAGGATAAGATTAAGATTGAACTCTAATAATGAGGGTAATTTAGTAAATTTACCTAGTTTAGACACCCCTTAACCTTTCTCTAAGTTGGGCGAGGAAATTGATAGGCCCCAAATAATTCACCGTGGCCCCAAATAATTCACCTCAAGTTAACGACATTTTCTAATTAAATATATATGGTGTGTAGAGATCTTTAACCTGGCAAGATTTGGGTATACCCAGATTAATTGGGGTATACCTAATGAGACAAAATCTGGGTCATTTTAAAGTAAAACAGGACACCTCTTAACCTTGTATTTTCTAAATGGTTAATATACCCTTGTTTAATTAACACTAAAAAATCTGATTAGCTTACTTAATTGAGTTTAGATTAATTAATTGAGTAGATTAAAACTTATGAATTTAAGTTGTAAAATTTTGTGTTTGATTGAACTTATGTGGGAAGATTTTTGATGAATTTTTTTTGTTTTGAAGATATTTTTATCAACGGAAATGAAAGCACACTACCAAACACTTCTAAAAAGTGGATTGCAAAGCTGTTGTATGAAATCATACTCAAAATTATAGAAGAAATCAACACTTTCAGTTCTGAAAGTATGAAAAGTCGGTAAGGTCGACTAATGAAGACCATGCCGACTAAAGTTGGCCGACATGCTTGTTTCTAAAAAACAATGCCGACTTTATTATTTTTGACACACAGGAGACTGTTGTAAATGCCTCAGTAGTCGGCATCTTATTGATTTCCTACCTTGCCGGCTAACTTATAGTCGGCAAGGTCGACAAAAAAATACCCTACCGACTATACGATTTTTGACATACAGAGAAAGATGTTACAAATGCATGGTTAGTCGGCAAGGTATTAATTTCATAACCTGCCGACTAAAATATAGTCGGCAAGGTATGGGGATGGATACCGTGACGACCTTGTAACAGCTAATTTCAGAGATGAAAAGTCGTCACGGTATTCAACCTTATACCTTGCCGACTAGTTAGAGTTTTGAAGTAAGATTTTGAATTTTTTTTGAATATGTTTTAGTTGGCATGATTGTTTTATTGTATTAATAATATGGGCAATTTAGTCTTTTAACACCTTTTAGACACCCCTTAGCACACTAGTTTGGATGGGAACAAAATGGGTATATCCCAATTAATCTGGTTATACCCCAATCTCGCAGGATCTTTAATCCATAACAACACCACACCACACCACATTTCCCTGGAATTCTTTATGGGAAATTTTAATGATGGACTGACCAGGGTGAGTTGTTTTTGTTTTGTAATTTGTTTTATGTGTTTCTTGGAGTACTAGCGGGTGACTTTAATAGCATAGCACTGTAAGTGCGTTTCTGTTTTTCTTTTCTTTGTCCTGGCTGATGCCACTTTGCAGCAGTGCAAGTACATTTTTCTTTTACTAACAGTTCAGCTAATCTTTAATGAAATATCCTATGGAAAAAATAAAACGTAATAAAATCTAACCTTTTCTTTTTAATTTTTTTTTTTTTAATTATTATATTATTAGATAACCATTATTATTACATGAAACTTGTTGGAAGCCTAACAAATTAAGCTCCAACGACGTACTACTAGATTATCTGGAGAGAGAGAAAATCATAAGCGGGTGGAATTTTATTCAAAAAGAAAAAATATAAAAGGGAATATTGGGGATATGCCCCAAAATCGACTGTCATCTTGGAGATATGCCCCAGGATTCCAGTTTTCGGGAATATGCCCCAGCCATCCAAAATTCCATCCAAAACCGTTAAGTAGTCAACATTCACACACACTTGGGATCACATATGCGAATTAAAAGACACATATATGATATACTAACACCTTTACAAGGTTCAGGAACATATTCAGACAGAAAAAATATCGAAGAAATGGAAGAGAAAGTTCGGACACATTTACGATAAGTTGACTATTTAACGGTTCCTTGACGGAAACCGTTACTTTGGGGCATATTCCCGAAAACTGGAATCCTGGGGCATATCCCCAAGATGACAGTCGATTTTGGGAAGTTTCCCGAGATAAAATGGAGAGAAGGACCAATTGTGCTACAACGCTCAGGCCAGAGCCAGAAAGCTAGGAACAAGGGGAAAACAGACCCTGCAACGAAAAAGATCACAACTTACAACAAGCACCAGCTAAATAACAAGAACGAAGCTGCCAAATCTATGATTACAAGTTTGCTACATAGAGTGACCGCTATCACGCATCAACACCTCCATAACTAAATCATTCCAGGAGTCGTTGCTACATAGAGTAACCGCTATCACGCATCAACACCTCCATAGCTAAATCGTTCCAGGAGTCGATCGGTCCAGGCAAACACCAGTGCAGACAATCACTTGTAACTGTGGCATTGTTACCCTTTGTGAACGGATGGAACTGTCTGTATGGACCAGGATGTCCATCGGGTCTGAGTAATGAATGCTGGGTAATGTCTAAGAGTTTTAGTTTTACTTCTGTTTCGGATCCTAAAGTAGCTGCTGCATTCTTGAATTCCTCTAACTCGATGTTTCGCATTACAGAAAGGGTATATTCCAAGCTTATCTCACCTTCTTTATACGGAACTGTTCGGTTGCAAGTCCCTCCGGTGTCCCATTCTCCATTCTCGTAATGACTCGGTGTGGTTGTCCTGAAAAAAACTACAGCATTGTGATTAGAGTTACTGATGAAGTTGAGAACCAGCTTAATGGCTTTAGGATAAACATCATTTATTCCCATTTCTGTCAAGTTGCTATCTG
Organism: Papaver atlanticum; assembly: GCA_023531105.1. Lineage (NCBI taxonomy): Eukaryota > Viridiplantae > Streptophyta > Magnoliopsida > Ranunculales > Papaveraceae > Papaver > Papaver atlanticum. The sequence continues at coordinate 265,906 of JAJJMB010009266.1, read as the reverse complement.
CACAATTATGGCATCCTGTTACTTTGTTCTTTTCATGATATGTCGCAGTTTTGAGATACCATTGTCCACCAGAAATTGTAACATAATTGAAACTCTGATATTCATTTGTCCATTTCTCATCCAGTTTATCGAGGTGTAACTGAATATCAGTAGTGATCATTCCATCCTGACCCTCAATCTTTGACTTGAGAAGGAAGGGAGACCAGATAAGGGAGAGGGTGAAATTATAGGACGGGAAGTGCCATCTATAGGATCTCCATGCCTCGTCGTGGTAAACCTCGTTTGCTGTTTCCACCTGACACGCATAACAAATCAAAATTTCAATGCCTATATTTCTTTGCAGAACAGAAAGGACCAATTTTCCTGATTCATACAATAATATAAGAGGTGCTATAACGTAGGAACATGCTCACGATAAGGGGTAAACACAACAAATGAAGATTGTGATACTAAATTTACCTGGGAGAGAATGCAAAGAAATGACTGAACGTGGTTGCGAGCAATCGAATCACCTATGAATCCCCACGATTTATTCCGCATCATCTGAAGAAATCTCTCCGCATTAAACCGTTGTATTTCACAACCTCGTGGCTTCCATCTCCAATGTAGGTACCCTGAATCAGGCCTCCCATTTTTCATGCAATTCTGATCCTCGGTAATTGCATGACAGCTCTCATTTGTGTAAAATGGACCTGATGGATCTGGCACCCATTCCCCAAAAAAGAGATCACATTTATCAGAAATTTCTCCTTCCTCGTTTGTAGTTGTTGTTCGAAAAACATCCAAAAGACCAGTATACAACAAACTAAATGCAACACCCACCAAAACAACTGAAACAACAAACTTCACCAAAACATGATTTTGCTTCAAATGAGAAGAAGATGAGTTCCGTTCAGGCTTATTCATCATCTCCTTCACCATTTTCTGTATGCACCAGCAAAAAGAATCAATCCACAAATATAAAGACCCAAACCAACCAGGCAACCACCTTACTTACTGTTCTTAATTTGTTTTCTTTTTTTGCTAGATGTTGATTGATAACTACCAAAGTACGGTATAGGTAATGTAGTAGAAGTAACAAGCTTGCTCACTTGTCTTCTATCTAATGGGGTGCAGGCCTCATTGGTAGAAACTGATCACTCTCCTCTTTTACGAATTTAAGTTGATGGGCACCTTTTAAAAGATTGTTAAGGAAACCAGTTACTTACTTACTTGTTATCATTTTCTCATCAGGTTTTTTTGTAGAGCTGCCAGCCATGGATGGAAATATTTTATTTCGAAAAAAATAAATTGATGGAAATATTTATAACCAAACTAATAAGAACACATGGGCAATGCACATGCTTGAATTTAACTCATTCAACAATATTAAATTTGAAAACAGTGAAATCTTTTGAGTAAAATAAAAATTTACTATTCTTATTTGTACTCGTTACGTAGATAATTCAAAGAGTTTTTCAAATATATAAATTTTACAAAATCCAGTGTATATTTTAAAAGATAATAATTTTTTAAGTTTTTTGATCTTTTGTGACTGTTGCAACAGTATAGGACGACCGAAATTTGGAGTGCCCGGCGGTTTAGAGTAGGGGCTGGCTTTTGTGACACAATTCATAACAATTCTGTAACAGTTGTTTTGTAACATATATACGTTATACTCTACGTCACACTTATTTTGTAACATTTTTATTACATTTATGTAACAATTCTAGATCGGATGGCTGAATTTTGTTGGCAATCAACGATCAAGATTAAAATTAAAAGTTTAGGTGACGAATTTTTTGGCCATTTTCATGCCATATTAGCCGTCAATCGCGCCGTCTTCCATTCGTTTTAATTCATCGCTCATAACCCTAGTCGGGGACGATGACTCTACGATCGTCGACTCAATTTCGAGGAAAAACGACCAATACTCATTCAATTGAATCGTTAAAATCGAAGAAAAAAACGTTGCATGCAATGAATTTTTAGGCCCCATAGTGAAAGTAGAGAAGGGACTCCCTTCAGTCGTCCTAATAATAGCATTTTTGTAAATATGTACGTTTCTAATGGCTTTTTTTACTCCGGTGTTATTTAGTATACGTTTCTACCCATTATTTTTATGAAAATTTACATAATATAATAGAGCTTGGTAATTTATATGAGGACAACTTAGTAATTTAGAGGGTTTCCTACCAAAAATATCTCTTTTCTTTATATTAGTATCAGATGAGATTAACCATAAGCAGGTCGGAAATTTTTGGAAGGGTTCTTGTATGAGATTTCAGAATAGAGGTATGTATTAACACTATGATCTAGAAGACATATATACCATAGATCTAGGAGACATATATACCATATACGGTGAGTAATATTAAATTTCCATAAAAGCAAAACAAAGAACACTACATACCGAACTGCTGAAGTCCACCCATACTACCCTATGTTTGGGAATTTTTGGGCAAGATATATTTAGAGCTATATATGAAAGATTATTACGCCATGTGCACATTCCCGATGATTCAGGGCCGTTCCCCAAAAAAATTGGCCCCGAAACCGACTAACATTTGTTTGCCCTATAATATTTTGTTTTACACAAAATTTAAAAAAATAATTTTCTAAATTTTAAAAATTATTACATACAGGGTCCATCAATGGAGGGGACCCTAGCTACAAGCTGGGCTCCAACACACCTATTTGAATTACTATCCCTAACTTGTGAAAAAGGAAATTAGATTTCTTATCATTAACATCAAACCTAGACAAATGATTATGTGGTCTCTTCAAGAAATTCACCATATCATCCCCAAGATCACCAAACGTCGAGAAAGCCAGAGCACCAAAACCATAACCTTGAACCAAACACTTATCAAAATATTTCTTATGTTTACGAGTAATCGCAGCACTTAAAGCTAACCCTGGTGGAAAAGTACGAACCCCACCACCAGTGAAAGAAGAAACTCAAGTGACATTCATGCACACATCCCTACCATTGTCCCAGTTGTAGACAAGAATATCAACCGGTCGTAGGGCACCACCATCATTGGACACGAAACCAAGATCAGTCTCTTTTCTAGCTGGGCTCCAGCACACCGATTTGAATTACTATCCCTAACCTGTGAAAAAAGAAATTACATTTTTTATCATTAACATCAAAGCTAGACAAATGATTATGTGGTCTCTTCAAGAAATTCACCATATCATCCCCAAGATCACCAAACGTCGAGAAAGCCAAAGCACCAAAACCATAACCTTGAACCAAACACTTATCAATATATTTCTTATGTTTACGAGTAACTGCAGCACTTAAAGCTAAACCTGGTGGAAAAGTGCGAACCCTACCACCAGTGAAAGGAGAAACTCAAGTGACATTCATGCACACATCCCGACCATTGTCCCAGTTGTAGACAAGAATATCAACCGGTCGTAGGGCACCACCATCATTGGACACGACACCCAGATCAGCCTCTTTTCTAGCTGGGATACCCGCTTGGAAACACATGTCTGCAATGGTATCACGGACAAGATCATGTCGAAATTTAAGGCCTACCTCATGTGCACAATGCAGAGCATAATCCCCATAGAAATGCATATGCATTACGAAATGCGCACAGCTAGGCTGTTTTCTGTGAATGGGATACCCAACCTATATCTCAGAACATCATTAAATTGTCATGCGCCTACCCTCTGGTTAAGTCCCTCAATGGGTAATGCCTTGAGAAAATCCTGAGCATGATTTATCTTGTCAAAATGCCAAAGAGCAGCATCTCGTGCAGACATAGAAAATTTAGAGGGCATATCCGTCATGACAATGTCGAAATATTTCTCCACTAGGGTCTTCATAGGATGAGGGGCAGTAAAATCAACATTAACGTCGGGACCACAAACATTGGAAAACAACTCCAAGGTACGTTGGATACCAAGATCAGAGCTTTGCGGGGTGGTGTTGCGAAGAATAGTTTCCTGAAGCGGCTGAGTTTGAATACATTAGGCCAAATAACAATAATGGACAGCATCAACCATAAAATGTAAGCCCAACCCACCTTGTCTAAGAGGCAAAAAAGATATACGTTGTTGTAGCAACCCAAAACCAGGCCCGTCATTCGTAACAATATGACGCAGATGCTGTGACAGATGAGAATCAAAAACAACTTCTGACTCCGACAAAAATTCAGGCATGGTAGTCCTCATGGAAAAATAAAACTAAGGCACCCCTGCACAGCTTCTCAATAGATGCAACTCGCACTATGGGTCATCCAATTTCTTCACAGCGTCCATCAAGTCAATAGTTTTGAGCACCCTAGACCTAACCAAGCTGCTATAAAAATAAGGATCAAGACTTAACTGGCTCCCAAGCAACTTGAAACCCTTTGCAAGTATACTAATTTGTGGGGTGGGGGGGAGGGGGAAGCACCAATGCTACGAGTGTTAACTGTAGGCCAAAATATCTCCGTCTTCGAGATGTTGATATGAAGACCAAGCTCACCACCCCCGGAATGAATGATATCAAAATCCTTAGAAACCATTAAAGTCTCCCCAATAAGTGTGCCGTCATCGAGGTACCAAGCCCGGAGGTTCAAGGTGCAGTGTTCTGCAATCTTCTTGACCAAAGGATACAAAGTAAGAGCAAAGAGGAGAGGCCCCAAAGTGTCACATTGTTGAACTCCCTGGGCCGATAATAGAGAAGATTCATTGTGATATAACCTAGGGGGGTTTTGGTAGCAGAATTCCACCCATTTAGAGATAGATGGGCAGTGGGATCCCACTTCTTGCAATATTGCAGTCTTGTTGACCATGTAAAAAGCATTACTAAAATCAACAAGCAACATAGTCATAGAGGAAGAGTTACCCTTATCACGAATGAGCATATTGGCTGAATGTAAAATAGCTTCTCCACCGCAAGGGATCCCGACCCCAAACTGGAAGTCTTCTAGGTAGGAGCACATTTCTTTACCCACAGATAGAGCAGCAACTTTCGACACAAGACGTCTCTAAACTGTGCCAATCGCTATAGGACGAATCGCACCATCTGGCTTAAGAAGGGGTGTAAGAGGCGCACTAGCCATATACTCACCTAGCTGCAGAAGGCAAGAGCCATCAAGCCACAAGCTATATACTCCACTGACAGACTAAAGTAACTCCTCTGCCACAGCAGGTGCAGCCCCATTCAGCGCGTCAAGAAGGTGTTGTGCCCGTAAGTCATCTCTTGCACAAGTCGTGCCTCTTATAAAATCTTAAGCCTGCCTAGGATGACTTCGTTGGAAGAGATAACATTGGATGCAGCTGACGGACTGGTGGGAAGAGATAACACAAATTTTATTTATAATATATTATAAATTGTGTCTTATATTAATGATTAAATTAAAAACTTACAGAGTTTGTTGTAATGTCTCTACCCTTCGCGTACTCTAAAATGCAAACTCTCTGATTATCAACTTACAATCTATTTGTTCGGTGATAACTACTTCGATAGGTTAATTCATGAAACATCAAGAGGTTAATTTACTATAGAAACATAAATTGGGACAAAAAAAACAAACTTCGCCAATACATATTATAAAAACATTATATTATGACATGTTGTTATGGATTATGTGAGGAGAAGAAGAAAATAGAAGAAAAGAAAAATAATTCTAGGTACTGCCTATTGATGGTGGGTAATGGGTATATAGGATATAGTGGTCTGCGTGGGAGAAGAAAGAGAAGGAGGTGGCAGTAGAGATAGAGAAAAAAAAAAAAAAAAAAATGTTAAACTATTTGTGTGAGTAATTTTCAGTTATTAAAATTTATACAAGTCATTGTATTTTAATTTGAGTCAAATTTTCGAGCTAAACAATAAGCCTTTTATAGCTAACCAGCAAGCTAAATGTTTAATTATATTATTTTTCGTTTCAATTCGATAAAAATATTGTCTAGATTATGATATGTGAGGAAAAATACAAGATTAAATTGGTTGCAAAAAAAAAAATATTTGTTTTTTTTGCTTTTCAAGTGGGCATACAGAAGGACTTCCTTCAGGGGTACAAATATATATGGTCCATCTTTTTTTGTGTACCAATATGTGAACTCATTCCAGTAGGTCCATGACGTTACATCTCACAAATTTGTTTTTATCAGTGGTCCTAAATATAATGTAGGAGTGCCAATATCTCTTATATGTGAATGTCTTTAAGAAATAACGTGGTGTGTTTGTTATGTGTCCATTCAAAGCAATTCAATGTGATTTTCATGTGTGCCCTAACTAAGTGAGATAACAATATATGTAGTCCTCGTGGTATTAATAAATATAAGTAGAAACTACCATTTAATTCTAATAAAATGTTATGTCTCAATTTAGTCCTGTTGACCTAATCAAATTACTCTAAGGTCCTTTTTTAAATATATTTTATCATTTTAGTCCGAAAAAATGTCATTTCGTCCTAGGGTAAACGTTATCGATGTGAGATAATGTAATCATTTATTAAACAGTGTCATAAATACCCTTTTTTCTCTTATTTTCTTTTCTTCATAAAAATAATAAAAAATAAACATCAAAATTAAATATTTTTTGAACCATAAATTAGAAAATAATAAATTTTATATATTCAGAAAGATTTTGATGAGATGTATACAACAAATGCCACTTTCACTATTTTCCAAAACATTAATTTTTACATTATTCTTTAGCTAAAATTCAACTATAAAATGAACTATCATATGATTTCGTTGAACAAATTGAACATCTAGACTGAACTATCATACGAGTTCATCCTGCAAATGAACTACCATAAGAGTCATGTTACAAAATGAACTGCTGGAAATTAACTACTTTACGAGTCCATTCTACCAAACGAACAACTACCTAAATATATACGATCAAGATAGAATAGATCTTTAAATGTCGAAGTTGGTAACGCTTGGGATTTTTGATTTAATACAAAATTTGATGGCTTGTGTCCTTGTGATGATTGTCATATTAGTATCTATGGGGATTTTGACACCAACAACTAACTCTTCAAAAGTTATTAATGAAACCTAACTAGAGGTAAGCCGGGAGAAAAAAAATCATGTTGAATCTTTGAGGATATACCTAGTTACTTTCAGAAGGAGATTCTTGAGGACATAGTCTCATAAAATCAAGCATATTTGATATAACTACAGGAGTAACAAGAAAAAGAATGGAATTTTTTATTGCAGTGGCTGGTGGAGTTGGATTAGCTACAAACTTATTTGTATAAGGTATGGCTATTATATGTGCAGGTGAATGGGCGGTGCAGAATGATCATCTACAAGTGTGCTTCAGATATGATTCCAAAGCAGCAGTCATGGCTTTCAATAACAAAAAACTTCCTTGGTTTGTTACTACCAGATGGAACAAAATTTGTGATAAGCTGACAGAGTACACAGTTGAACACAATTATAGGGAGATCAACTTTAGTGCAGATAAATTAGCTAAAGGGGGGAGTGGTCTTTCTAAAAACTGTGTGAAAATCTACTCTGAGAGTAGTGCTCTCAGTTTAGAATATCCTTACTCCACCTACTATAGGTTCTACTAGGCAGTTCCATCATTTTTGTTTACTTTTCAGCTTTTCCTAATTGGCCATTGTATCAATTCTTGTTTTGATCATAGTTAATAAAATCACAATTTTGATTGAGCAAAAAAAAGAAAAAATATATAACTATAGGAGTAAAGAATTTATTGCTTTGTTTTCTCTTTTATGGATAATTTTGAGTCCCGAAAATTTTCTACTTCATGTCAATTATATAATCATCACATAATTTTATCACTATACTACAGTAATATCTAAGGAGTAAAGAAATTGAGAAAGAAAACCAATTACAGACTTTAGTGTAAAAGGTTTTTTCTATTTCTCACCCTCGGTACTCTTTATATTTTCCACCAACATTAATTATCACCCCAATTATCTTATATATAACCTAAATAAAATTTTAGAATATTATAAATACTACTTTTGGTTATGAAAGTAAAGAAAATAAAAAAAATAGAGACGAAAGAAGGGGAATTCTTATTGAATATAAAGAATAAACAAACATTAAAGCTTCTATTTATAGGGTTAGACACAAGGGTATCCCGATAATAAACTAGACTATCACAGATATGCCTAACAAAAATACACGTTTATAACACTCCCTTGATGACTAATATGTCTAAGTCACTATAATATGCCAGGAAAATTCAAGAGAGTCAAACTTGAAAAAATGTGACTTAGAAGACACACATATGTTGCCTCGTTAAAACCTTTAAGGAAAGCCCAGTGAGACAAAACCTTGACGAAGAAAAAAAGAGTACAGCCTGATACGTCCTATAAAATACCTTTTACAAAGATGCTCCGCCTGATGGATACATCAGCAAATCTTGGATTACAAATCTTTAAGACGACGAATTCCAATCTTGTGAACCAACTTCTTAAATGTTGAAGTTGGTAATGCTTTGGTGAAGAGGTATGCTAGATTATCACTTGAAGGAACATCAAACTCATAATTTTCTGTAGATCATGGGTGAAGAAAAACTTCGAAGAGATATGCTTCGTTCGATCACCTTTAATGAAATCTTCCTTTAGTTGGTGAGTGTTTAATTGAACGAAGTCCACGTGATTCTTGAATATATGATGTATTAATGACCTTAACTAAACAGATTCACGACTTGCTTCATCAACTGCTAATAACTCAGAATGATTTGTAGAGGTATCTTCAATTATATGATTTACTGAGCGTCAAGATATAGATGTTTTTGCATAAGTGAACAAATGCCTAGTTTGTGATCGTACTTACGTGGGTTAGAAAGATAACCTTCATCTCTTTATACAATTAGTTTCGATCAGATCAATAAGGATAAAATAAACCTAAATAAATAGTACCAATAAGACATCAAAACAAGTTCTTGACTACTCTAGTGTGTTTGAGTGGGAGAAGAACCGTATCTAGCTAACAAGTTGACTGAAAAGGTTATGTCTGTCCTTGTATAATTTATAAGATACATAAGAGCACCAATTGTACTTAAATATGGTACTTCTGGACTAAGGATTTCCTCATCATCTTCTTTAGAAGAAAAAAATAGTCTTTATGCACATGACCTCGCGACCATTGGGGAACTTAACGGATGTTCTTTGTCCATATAAAAACGTTTTAATACTTTTTCCATATAAGTAGATAGATTGACAAATATCTCATTTAAGACATTCTCAAATTGTAAACCAAGATGTTTCATCTCAAATTCCTTCTGCAAATAATACTACAACAAAACACGCCTTTAGTGACAAAATTTTATATGACTGTTTGAGGGTAAAAACTGGTTCTGCTGTTTTTGGTAATTTTGGATGTGTTGATGAGAAACGAATTCAAACCCTAGACAAATGTACTGCACAGGAGTACTTTTAGATTGAGAGATAAGTATGTAAGACTCTTGCCTAAACCAAGAAATGGTCGTTCCAGATTCAATTCGGTCACAAAGTTAAGGAGAAGGGTTGATCTTAGGGAGGGAAGCGAATAAGGTGTTGGAGATCAGAATGTTGAATTATGAAGGTGTGGTTGTTATATGACTTGTATCAGAATGTGGAACTGGCTTACAGAATGTAAGCTATCAGCTCTTGGTGTTTTCTGGATACTTGTGTTAAATCACTTGTGTGTTGTCGAAATAGGTTGAAATCCTATTTATACAAGTCATGTTCGAGCACCCCTTGATCTCTTAGGAAGTGGAGGTGATTAAGCAGTGGAGAAGTGGGGTTGTGTAAATAGTGGTGATTACCACGTTTCCATTACGAGGGAAAACTGGTCACACTTTCACCCACTACTCTCATTGTTGTTAACCGTCCGTTCTTTCCTAACACGTTCTCGTAATGGACGTGTTGCACACCGCATGCTGTAAACCGCCAAACCAATACCCCAGTGAGCATCCCCCAGTTTGTGACATGTTTGATGTCTCGAGTAAGTGGGTCAAGTCGTGAGACTCGCCGCTAAAAGCAGCACATAGTGCTTTTAGGTCAAATAGTAAACTATTTGTGAAATCAATATTTATGATGCATCGTTTATAATTGATGCGTATGAAGCATTGTTGTTTTAAAGATCGTCTGAGTTAGTCGCAGATCTTAATTTCTTAAAAGGAGCATGACCAGCCATTTTTCAGGGAGTTGGTAGGAGCCACGCGCGCATCCCAGGGGTTGGCAGGTCGGTCCCTATGAGAGAGTGGCAGCTGGTGGCCATTCTAACATCCTATCGGTCGATCCAGATTAGATATGGGTCGGTTAAATTTGCTATCCAAGTTGAGTGGATGAGATGATTTGCGGCAGTTGATGGCTGTCGTTGGATTATGAAAACAGTGCGACTAGCCTCTTTTGGGTAATCGTTCAGAGGCCACATGAGCAAGCTGTGGATTGGCCGATCGCTCCTCATGGAAGAGGGGTGGTCGGTGATCATAGTGCCACGCTGTTGTCCATCTAGAATCCGATCTAAGCTTTTCGACCAAGCTAGCGAAGATGGACGGACACGATCAATTTGCGGCAGTTGAACTAACCAAGCGTTAGTATGTCAATTTTGGTTGTCATATATTAGTGTATCAAAACTCATCTAAAGTCGCTTGATTATATACTAGAGTAACCTTCGTTTTGGTTAGACTAAAAAGTCTAGGAATGAATGTTGAGACACACAAGTATTACTCCGGAGACCTGAAGAATGTGAAGGAGAAGCGAACTACAACGACGACATCATCCTTCCTCTTGAGGTTAGTAATATTGACTTGAATTGTATCATTCCTAACGTATCTTTCAAGTCGTGCTATATTGAAAAAATAACTGCAAATTTGTATATACTATACATATTGTATAATACTCTAGTGATGTGATATGGTCATATTTGTATGATCATAGTATTAAGGAATTAGACAACGAAGTATAACGCTTATCTTTTGAACTTCGTAGATATGACATCGACATAATCTTGTATATACTGTTATGATTATGTGAATGGGTTATGGTGAAGATTTCATCCTAGGAAACAATGTTTTAAATTCGTTTAAAGTAAGTACATTCATGAACTTGTTTTATGAATTGAAAGGGAAATCATTAGGCTTATTCGTATGGCTATTCATTGTAAATCTTTGGATTACAAATATGTGTGATATGGTAGATTCGATCGTAACTTTTTTATGTATCTTGATATATCTAATCACAATGACTGACTTATAATTTGGTAACCGATCCAAAGTAATAACCATGAGATGGTATGATCGATATTTTAAATTGGTGCGACCGATCCTAGTAATTGGTGTAACCGATCCTAGTAATTGGTGTGACCGATCACAGAGTATTGTGTAATCGATCCTTGTAATTTGTGTAACCGATCCTGGTAACTGGTGTGACCGATCACAAGCAATACCATGGAATATGGTAACCGGTCCTGGTAACTGATGTAACCGGTCCTGATAACTTTTGTGACCGATCACAAGTATTTCCTTATTGAAGTATAACTGATTCTAGTTATTGGTAGAACCGATTGAACCCATGTATGTGATTTGATATTTGATCAATCACATAGTTATCTTGGAATACAGGTGAACCAATTCTAAACTTGTTTGGAAGTGTGGTATAACCGATTCCAAGAAGGTAAATCTATGTAAATATGAATAAGGATTTACAGTGAAAAGATGTCAACATACTTGGAACACGTATATTAACTCTTATCATTTATTTTTCAAAGATATTCCTTAGTACTCAAGGAGATCAGGTGCCGAAATAAATAGGGAATCTTTTAATTAAGGTTTTTGGTTTTATATGCTTTAATTACCAGCAATTAAATGCATATCTCTAGAGAATAAAAATTAGTAATGTTCATTTAATAATTGGAGATTTTCTATTGAGAGATTTCGGAAATTTTGGACAAGCATTTATTGGAATTGGGAAAACCGATTTTGGCATTTTTTTGCATATCTTGAGAATATTTTCGGTTTTTGAAATTCCTTGGTGTACAAGCATCCTTCGTCTATAAATACCTAAGTTTTCATTTCTAGCAAACTATCCTAAGAGCCAGCAAACTTCATTCTTGTTGTTTCTGGTGGATCCTTCTAATCGGAGAGGAAAGTATCCTAATTAGGTGAAATCTCTTACGACCGCTCGTTTAAAGACTACTGTGGGATCAAGAAGCTCTACAAGTTCCGTTGGCAGGAAACTAGATAATTGCAGTGTTATTAGTTTTCGATTGATTTTATTGACTAACGGTTGTTGAAACTTTGATTGCACCTAGTTTGTTTATTCTTGAGAATCTTCTCTTCTGATATAAGATCCACTCAAACTAGATCGAAGTATCGACGGGATATTTAGAACTGTTTGTAGATCTAAAGACATCTTGTGATAATCCATTGTTAACAGACTCTGTTCTGTGTGTGATTGATCGTAAGAGATTCAAGTGGTGTTGTGCAGGTTTTTTTATTGAAGATTAGAGAAGATTTGAAGACGAAGAAGATTGCTTATTTAGTTCTCATATCTTTCTGTGTGCAAAAACCTTGATCGGCTGGGATCCAACTAGAATCGGATTTATTCGATTGATTAGTTGCGTGAGATCGGCATCACTTTATAGTTTCTTGTTGGAATCTATATTGATTGATTGCGAATTTAAACTTAGCTACTTTTTTAGTTATTGGATAGATTGATCTAACCAGGCAAAGGAGTTTATTAGATTAAACGGAAGAGCCTTTACGTATGACTTGAGATATCTTTATCTTGAAAGAATCAATAAAGTTGTTACCAAACAGATTTGTTGTTCCTTTACTGTTTGGAATAAGAACCAAAGGAATTGTACTTGTGCGTGCACTCATCGAAGTCGGAAGCGCAGGGATACTGAGGAAACTAAGTGAACTAGGGGTAGTTGTTTGGTCTCAACTATACGAAGTTGGTGTAGATTTTTTATAACGGCTTAATTCTGAGAGTATTCAATTCTGGACTAGGTCCCGGGTTTTTTCTGCATTTGCAGTTTTCCTCGTTAACAAAATCTTGGTGTGTGATTTACTTTTGTTTTCTGAAATTATATTTGTTTATATAATTTAAAGTAAATTAAACAAACATTAACTCTGATATACTTGATAGTGATCATATAGAGTTTGGTTGAGTCCGAACCTACTATGAAGTATCACACTTTGGTTTTCGTATTGTCTCGATCTCGTATCCATAGACAATCACACAAAGTTTGAATACCGATTTGTTGTATTGTCTCGACTCTGTCCATAGACAATCACTTTCGGTAAGAGGACTTATAGGTTGGAAAAAAAAGATTATGGTGTATTTGGGTACCCTCATCTTTTCAATTAGTATCAGAGCAGGAAAACACGAAAGGATCTAGCAATCTGTGTTTGGTGCGATCCAACCTATAAGAAATGAACTCGAGTTCACATGAATCGATTTCAGTTAACGTACCGCCAAAATTTGACAGAACAAACTATATATGGTGGAAATCTGTTATGATATCTTTTCTTAAGTCACGAGATTTTAATACTTGGCTATTAGTCGTCGATGGTTATAATCGCCGGAAAATAGAAGGTTCAGAAACTGAGTTTAAACGCTTAGTGGATTATTCAGGCGAAGAAAAGGATTTTGCAAAGCAAAATTCAGATGGTTTGAATGTTATTATACATGCTGTAACCCGCGATCTACAACATCATGTATCCACATGCCAAACTTCACAGGAAGCTTGGAATAATCTTCAGATCGTATTCGAAGGAAACACATCAAAAAAGGAAGCTAGCCTTCAAACTCTCACATCTAATTGGGAAAACCTTCGAATGGATGACAATTATACTTTTGAAGAGTTTGATATTAAACTCTCTGAGATTGTAAATGTTTCTTTCTCTCTTGGAAATACTATTTTTGAAAAGGATATAGTGTGCAAAATTCCCAGGTCATTGCCATCTAGATACGAATCTAAGAAGCACGCAATCATAGAGGCAAATGATCTTTTAACTCTCTCACTAAGCACACTTGTTGGGAAGTTAAAGATCTTCGATCATGAATCACAATCTATTCAAGCTAAAGGAATTGCTTTCAAAGCTGAAAACCCTTCAAAATCATCTGTGGAGAAAAATAGATTGTTGGATGATTCTGACGCATTGATTGCAGAAGACTCTGATAATGATGTAGAACAAACATTATCACTGATTACAAGGAAATTTTGAGATCTCTTAAAGAAAAGAAATAAGAGATTTGTAAAAGATGTTCATCGAACTTCTCGGCCCCATGATCGAGTTCCTATCAAGAAAAAAAAGGATCAAGAAGAAGATGATGAATATCAGCCACAGTGCTTTAAGTGTAAAGGTTTTGGTCATATGGATAAAGACTGTCCTAATCTTAGGAAATACACTGGAAGCAAGGCGCATTAGCTGTAACTCTCGACGATACCTCTGACTCATACAATTCTGAAGAAGAGGAAACAGCTAATATTGCACAAGTTGTTAATTAATTCCCTCTCGCTCCATTAGTGATTTAACCATTTTTAAAATGGACATGTCTTCCGATGTTGAAAAATCATCTAATAGTAAAGGGAAAAATAAGACAAAGTGTGAAACTGTCTCAAGAACAAGAATTGCTAAGAAATGCATATGCAATTCCAACAAATCTCAGGAAACTTCGTTAGTTAGAGGTAACAAGAGAAGATATTTGAATCATACATTACTAGATCGAGAACACCATGTTTGTTCTAAATACCATGATGGGAGAAAATCTCATACTAATACCACCTAATCGGTATTAGATTGCATCCTCACCTTGTGTGCCAATTATGTGTGTGAGGAAGCAAAAATCAAGGCACTTATGTGTAGATTATGGGAATAAAATCTAGTAATTGAAAATATATTTTAAGATATTCGTATTTATATGAATATTATATTTTCGGAAATATGAAAAATATAAAAAGATCTTTCTCATTCTTTGGTCATTCCTTGTCCGAACTATGAGTCAGGATCCAATGTATTCTCTTGCAAAGGTGTTTGAGATCTCTTTAAGAATAAGTGTGCACCATCTCTTGATGCTAAGAAACCTAAAAGAAAAATCAAAAAGAGAGATTTGCTTAGCAAGAAGGAAAGAGAGAATATGCTGAAGAAATATCAGTGTATTGAGATATTGACATAATTTTGTGTTCAATCAAAGATAGAATTACATGTACTTGCAGAGTCCTTCACGAAAACATCACAACTGCAAGAAATTATGGTCAAGCAACAAGGTTGTCTTATTGAAGATATTCAAAAGATCAAGACTGAAAGTAATAATCTACCTTCCTCTAGTACTGATATGAAGGATTGAGTTTCTTATAAAAATAAGATTAGATTCTTATTTGCTGAAAATGACATCAATGTTTTTGATTTGCTTCAACTATTGTATAAGGTCTATTTTTGAATAAAACTATCATTATTAATGAATAAAATTATTTCTTTATAATTTTTCTTGTGATAGTTACCGATTACATAGCCTGTGAATGAATGTTTATATTTTTGCTATGTGTATTCGGTTTATGGGATGTCTGATTTCGGTTTTCATAACCTTAATATTCTATCTCATATGATGTGACCCTTATGGTTTGTGTTGCTTTTTGATTTAGCGGGATTAAGTTCTAGACCATGTTGGTAGGCTTTATCAAAGGATCATAAGGTGTTCCGATTGAAACTCATATGTGAAAAGTCACAATATGTTGAATCAATTTATGTTTACATGAGTTGTGTTTAGCATAACATATGTGTTTCGGGTTTTCAACTTTTGCTATTGGCACGCATTAGTTAAAACCGTTTCAACCTTTCTATGGTAAAGGTTGCTTTTGTTGTTGTTCTTTTGTTCTTACGAGAGGATGACAACACACTGGGGAAGAGTTTTTATTTGAACTTACGCTTAGTGATATATCTTTCTGGGGAGAAGAGGCTGCGGAATCTGAGGTAATGAATTTGTTAGTTAATCGTTTTCCTGTTAAAGAAAAGCCTGTTTATATTGCATATATTTTGCTTTTGCTTAACAAAATTTCGGTACAATTGATATGTTTCGTTATTGTGTATGGATGTGTGTGTGTGTGTATGATTCAATTTTTTCCTGTTAAGAAAAACTGTGTCAATTTATTTGGCTTATTTTTTAGTATCTTCTTTATTGTTGGGTTTCAAGTGTTTTTGCTTAACGAAATTCGGTGCAATTGCGGTGCTATAATGTCTATGTTTGTTTCAATTTCTTCCGGTTAAGAAAATAATTGTGCAAGTCGATTTATTTTGGTTTGTATGTATTGTTTATGGCTTAAAAAAATACGAGATCATTTGTTTAGTCCAATTTAATTCCGGATAAGAGAAACTAAGTTAATTCTGATCTTAGTTAGACTTATCAAATTGGAGGATTCGGTTATTCAAGTCTAATCGAATGCCTTGACAAGAAAAACTAGTTAACTAACCTAGTGTTTTTCTTGTCTAAAGGCAAAAGTCTAATTTATTGTCTGAACAATTAGAGTCTGAGGAGAAAAATAAAGTTAATTCTGATCTTTATTTTTGTCTTATAGAAAAAAACGGTTGTACATATGCAACCGGTTTAACAAGGGAATTAACTTTCTTAGTTGAATTGTTAAACTATTAGGGAAAATTGCTCCGGGAATTTTTTTTCTTGATAACATATTAAAACTAAATTACTTGTAGTTTCGGTTTTAATATTGGTTATCTAAAGTGGTATGTGAAACCTTCTTGCTTAACTCTTATAGGTTATTTACAAGTATTTTAGATTTGTAAGATTCTTTCGGTTTGTCCTTTATTTGCTAACTTTTGTCATTTTGTGACAAAAGGGGGGAGAAATATATGGAGTAAATAAGTGATTTGCAATCACTAATGAAAGGAAAATTATGCTTAAACGTTATATCTAACGAAAGAGTAAAGCATTGACTAAGGGGGAGAAACATATCATATTGTTGTTGTAGTATTCTGACTACAAAAAGAGGAATAACAAAGTTGTTTGGATTAAATATTTACCTAGCTTACCTTTAGGGGGAGTAAAAGCTTTTGTTATTCAAATGTCAACAACGGCATTTATTGATTGAATATATGCAGGTTATTGTGTTGTTGAAACTTATAATCAAGCATATGTAAAATGAATTCTTATGTAATTTTTTTATCCATATGTAATAAGAGTTTTGTCACTAAAATCGACAAAGGGGGAGATTGTTAGAGCATAGTTCGGTTGAACTCACCAAGCGTTGGTATGTAAAGTTTGGTTGTCATATTTTAGTGTGTCAAAACTCATCTAAAGTCGCTTGATTATATACTAGAGTCAACTTCATTTAGGTTAGGATAGAAAGTCTAGGAATGTTGAGACATACAAGTATTACTCCGAAGACCCAAAGAATGTGAAGAAGAAGCGAACTACAACGACGACATCATCCTTCCTCTTGAGGTTAGTAATATTGACTTGAACTGTTTCATTCCTAACGTATCTTTCAAGTCGTGTTATATTGAAAACATAACTATGAAGTTGTATATACTGTACATATTATATAATACTCTAGTGATGTGATATGGTAAAATTTGTATGGTCATAATATTAGGGAATTAGACTACCAAGTATAACGCTTATCTTTTGAACTTCGTAGATATGACATCGACATAATCTTGTATATACTTTTATGATTATGTGAATGGGTTATGGTGAAGATTTCATCCTAGGAAACAATGTTTTACGTTCGTTTAAAGGAAGTTCATTCATGAACTTGTTTTATGAATCGAAAGGGAAATCATTAGGCTTATTGGTACGGCTATTCATTGTAAATCTTTGGATTACAAATATGTGTGAGATGGTAGATTCGATCGTAACTTTTTTATGTATCTTGGTATAACTAATCACAATGCCTGACTAATAATTTGGTATGACTAGTTTTAGTGATTGGTGTAACCGATCGTAAGTAATCACCATGAGATGGTATGATATTTGTAATTGGTGCGACCGATCCTAGTAATTGGTGCGACCGATCCTAGTAATTGGTTTAACCGATCCTAGTAATTGGTGTGACTGATCACAAAGTATTCGGTAATCGATCCTTGTAATTAGTAACCGATCCTGGTAATTTGTGTAACCGATCCTGGGAACTGGTGTGACCGATCACAAGAAATACCATGGAATATGGTAACCGATCCTGGTAACTGATGTAACCGGTCCTAGTAACTTGTGTGACCAATCACAAGTATTTCCATATTGAGGTATAACCGATCCTAGTGATTGGTAGAACCGATTGAACCCATGTATGTGATTTGATATTTTGATCAATCACATAATTATCTTGGAATACAGGTGAACCAATTCTAAACTTGTTTGGAAGTGTGGTATAACCGATTCCATGAAGGTAAATCCATGCAAATATGAATAAGGATTTACAGTGAAAAGATGTCAACATACTTTGAACACGTACAATAACTCTTATCAATTTATTGTTCAAAGACATTCCTTAGTACTCAAGGAGATACTGTGCCGAAATAAATTGAGAATCTTTTAGTTAAGGTTTTTAGTTTTATATGCTTTAATTACTAGCAATTAAATGCATATCTCTAGAGAAGAAAAATTAGTAATGTGCATTTACTAATGGGAGATTTTCTATTGAGAGATTTCGGAAATTTTGTACAAACATTTATTGGAATTAGGAAAACCGATTTTGGCATTCATTACATATCTTGAGAATATTTTTGTTTTTGGAAATTCCTTGGTGTCCAAACATCCTTGGTCTATTGTAAGGGCCCTCAAGCTCGTCAACGCTATTTGACTGGTCAAGAGACGATCTAGTGATGATCAAGAGACGTTTAAGCCGCTAATGACTCGATTAGTTAATATAAATTCTAATTAATAGAAATTAATCTAACAACGATCTAGATACTAAACTAGTACCACTGGTTAGATCTCGAAATGTTATGCGAGATGGACTACTCGAGCGTGTCATTCGGATACCGGACGAAGAAGAAATCATCGGAATTGTGAGAAGGGCAATTTGGTCTTTTTGTAGTCTAGCCGCCTTAGCTGCCCTTATATTTTGGTCGGGTGCCTTTAGTAATCCTGGTTGGCCTTATCTCTAAATCAACCGAAAGAGAAACTTGTCTTTCTCTTCTTCTTTCTCTTTCTTCTTCCTTCTTCTATTCTCTTCTCTGTATTTCCTTTGTTCTTCAGCCGAGTGATGGTTGAGAAAATAAATCAGTGTTTAGGAGATGATTAAAGAGGAGATGGATTATGCAGTGACTGTTGGTGGTGGTGTTGATTAGGGTAGATGATTCGGAGTTGATGAAAAGAGTTTTTGAATTCGTTGAAGATGTGATTTGAGACGATTAAGGAGAAATTAATGAAGGGGTTTTGAATAGATTGAGGTAAAGAAGAAGTTTATGATGTTAATTTGAGGATTCAGTTAGTAAGAAGAACCTTAATTGGGAAATTGAGAAATTAGGGTTTCTGTAAATTGATTGGAATTCAATTCGAGAAAGGATTAAGATGGATTAGACGGAATTACAAGATGGGTTTATTAAATTGGAGATTTTGATTGTTGATTTGGGTTCGAATTAGAGAAGCGTTGATTTGAGGATTACTTTAGGGTTTTTCTGTGAATCATTGATGAGGTTGATTAAGGATGGGTGTTTGGAGATTGATTAATTTAAGGCTACAACAACTGGAGTTGATGAAGAAACAGTTCAGGGGAGGATAATATCTGAGTAAGTCTTTATGTTGCTTAATTATAGTAATTGAGGTTGAATTATGTGTAATCTGATATAGTTGGAGAATAGGATGAGTTGAAGGAAGGTGTTAATGTTATTGATGTCATAATTTGGAGTGAATGCGTACCTGAGATGAAGTGTTGAATGCTTCTTAGGAGTTTGATTGCAAGTACAAGGAGAATGAAATGGTGGTATGATTGAATTACAGGTTGAATGGAATTAGAATTTTGAACTGTGTATGAATCGAAGATTATATCTTGAGTTACAGGGAATTGGGTTGCAGGGAATTAGTATAAGTTGAGTTCTGTTGGTGTAATTCAGTTAACTGAGTTTGTAAAATGAAGATAGGTTGAAATGGTTGAGCTGAGTTAACTGTGGTGGTGCTGTAAGGTGCAAGGGAATATGTGGATGATTGTACTGAATTATGAGTTGTAATGGTGTTGTTGAAGTTGCAGGGGATATCAATGGCTGGTGGAGGTTAGAGACTAAAGGTGGTGGTATTGTGGTAATGAAATGATGAGTGTTATGAGTTTGATATCAGTGAATGAGATACTGTGTGATTGAAATATGAGAAGGAGTGCTGAGTTGAGTCTCTATTGGGAGCTTGCAGCTACTGCAATTACAGGTAGGCTATAGTTGTATTTATAATTTTATTATGAAGCTTATTTAGAAATAAATGAATTTCTATTGATTTGATAAGAAGATGATGTTGTTTGAAGAAGATATTAGATGTGTTTGTAATCTTGGTAGAGTTTATGTTCAGTTGGAACATAGAAGGTTGCATTAGTTGGTGGCATGAGCTTATGGCTCAGGCCTTGTGATTTAGACCTATTAGTAATCCAAGTCAGTTTAGCTGACTCAATTTGTTTAGCTGGCTCAGTGTATCTAACTGAGTTATCTCATTAACTAGACTTGACCAGACCTGACTCGGTGAATCTTAACTGATTTGAATCCTTTGACCTGAGCTT
>JAJJMB010009266.1:225284-240284 GCA_023531105.1 Papaver atlanticum | reverse complement strand
TAAAATATGTGTCCAGGCTTTGATATAGTCAGTATAATTATAGAACTTTGGTTTCAAATGGGGGTAGTTTATAAACTTTTTGAATCATGGGGATTCATTCCCCAATCTCTGTAAGAGAGGACCTTTAATATCTCCAATTTGGAGGAGCCAGGGATATTATTATTATCCACGGCATTATGTTGTATAAGGACAGACCCTGTTTCCAGGAGAATCGCTTCATAAAAATCTCTAGTCTTACCATAATGTGGTAAAATATGATTTTTCAAATACATTGAGGCAATTTCAGCCGGGTTTCTTTGAATATGTTCAGTTTCAATGGCTAGAAGAGGTAATGACATGGTCATTATATAGGGAGAACGCTCCTCTTGATAGGAGGAAGAATTACCTTTAATGAGGCTTGCTTTAATTAAAAAGGGATCATTCTTTTTGCTGAAAGGATCATTCTTTTTATTAGAGCGGGAAATAGTTGGGGATTTACCCTTAATCAATTGAGATTCCATTCTTTCCCTGCAAAAATTCACGAGTTAAAAAGTCTGGCAAAGAGTTAGTATCTCCTTTGATATATTCAATCTTAAAATCAAAAGCTGAAAGAATAGCTTGCCATCTAGCAAAGATCTGACGAGATGCTAAATTTTTAACATCCTTAACTAACACTTTCTTGGCTGCTTGGCAGTCTACTCTGATAAGGAAAGCCTGATTTAACAAATCACCTTCAAATTTAGTAACACAATGAATTATGGCCAAAATTTCTTTTTTTATTGTCGAATAATTCTGTTGTGCTGATTTCCACACACCAGAAGTATATCGAACTAATTGCTCCTTACCATTAACTGATTGTTTAAGAATTCCCCCATAACCAATATCAGAGGCATCTGTTTCTACTATTTTATAGGCCATAGGATTAGCTATATTTAAACATGGTAATTCTTTAGCCTTAGCTTTTATTTTTCTAACAGCGATAGTATGTTCACTAGTCCAATTTACAGGATTTTTCCTTAATCTAGCATATAAGGGTTTACTATCTTTTGCTAGAAATCTGCTATATAATTCAGACTCCCAAGAAATCTTTGTAATTGTTTTTTATCCCTGATTTCATCTGGGAATTTATCAGCAAAGGCTATAGCCCGGTCTATAGGTATAATAGTACCTTTGTTAATATTATGCCCAAGAAATATTACTTGGGTTTGGAATATCTTCATCTTTTTTGCAGATACGACTAAACCAGCATGCTTCACTATTTTGAGGAAAGTTAATATGTGTTTAAAATGCTGCTCAATAGATTCAGAGTATATTAATACATCATCTATGTAAACAATTATAAAAGTTGAATATGGATTGAATATGTTATTCATGATATGCTGAAATTCTGATGGAGCATTCTTTAACCCGAAAGGCATGACATTCCATTCATAATGCCCGAATGGAACTGTAAATGCTGTTTTATATTTATCTTTTTCAGCAATTTGGATTTGCCAATATCCAGATTTTAGATCAAATTTTGAGAAGATTACAACATTATATAATCTATCTAGGAGGTCTTTTTTGTTAGGAATAGGGTACCTAATCCATCTTAAGGATTTATTCAGAGGTTTGTAATTTATTACTAGCCTTGGAGCCCCTCTTTCTAATTTTGCTTCCTTTTCAACATAAAAGGCCGGACAACTCCATGGAGAATAGCTTTTCCTAATTAGACCTTTATCTAATAAATCCTGAATCTCAGACTTGCATATTTCAAGTAGTCTGTTATTCATCTGAATTGGTCTAGCCTTAGTCGGAATAATTTTTTCTGAAAAATACGGTTCATAAGGCAACTCTACTATATGTTGCTTCCTTTCCCAAAATGCATTAGGGATATCAGCACAAACTTCTTTTATTAATGTATTATTGACCTCCTCTATTTGTTTTTGGATTTTAGGACATTTTAGTTTTTCTTCAATCCTTTTATAATGGATTTCTTCTTTTAAAAAGAATAAAATTTTCTATTTTCGTTTAATCTTATCCTGAATATGATTAATAAATTTTTGCTTTGGTTAGGAAGCAAATTCAAAAGTAATTTTATGACCTTGGACCAAAGCTTCAATTCCTGCACTACTAATTTGTAATGGGTATAACATATTTAGGAATGGGGTTCCTAAGATGCATGTTTGAGATAGATTTTTCACCATAATAAATGGTGTTTGCAGACAGATCCAATTGTTGCAAATTGCAGCATCTGATAACTTATAATTAATTATAAGTTTGTTCCCATCTGCAGTGTTAAGAATTTGGGTAGTTTTACTAAAATATTTTGTTGGTATTATTCTCTCATTTAGGCAGTTTAGATCTGCACCTGAATCTATAAGTGCCATGGTTTGAAAAGTATATTCTTTTCCTATAATTAATGTGACTAAAGTATACCATTTCTGAGTTACCACTTTATCAATTATATTAATAAATTGCAACTCCTTTATTTCTTGATTTTTATTAGAGGATTCTGGTTTTTCTACATCTTTTTGTGTAGAAACTTTTTCCTGATAGTTCTGTAGGATATCATCAAAGGAATTTTCTTCCTGTGAGTCATATCCTTCTTCTACAGGTTCATGAAGTTCTAATATCTGGATCCTATGTTTGAGCTCCCGCAATTCAACCTTAACCTGATTAACCTCAGCCTGAAGCTCACTAATTGAGGGTTCTTTCTTAGAGTTTCTATTTTCTACCCTTGATATAATTTCTTTGAAACTATAAGGTTGTAAATTCTTCTCAATTTTGTTTGGTTTGGGAGCATGTTTGGCCATCTCAATGTATCGTTCTAAGGCTACACGTTTTTTATTAGGATCACTTATTTTATCAATTAATTCTAAAATGAGATTTTCTTCATTAGTAAGGACATTAATTCCTAAGCCTGTCATTTCTTTATGCAGACAACTCTTGCAGGAACAATTATCATTACAATCATTATCCTCTAGCCCAGAAATAGAGTCTGAAAATTCATCAGAATCTTCTCCAGAAGATTCCTCCTCAGTTTCATCTGAATTGTCAGATTCCATTAAGAGGATTTGGCTTAGTTTTCGTTTGATCCCTTCATCTATATTTAGCTCATTTATCTTTTGTTTCGTTTGACATTTATTTTGGAAATGTCCAATTTTTCCACATTTGTAACAAACTGGAGGTTCCTTTTTATTATTATATTGTTGTGGCTTCTTCTTATTCCTTGGGACCTCTGGTTTTTTCCATTTTTTTGGGTATCTATTGTACCTAGCCATTCTTTTTCCTTGATATTGCGGAATATTTTTCTTTTTGGACCTAATGGTTGGTGGAAGAGAATTATAACCGAATTGTTCACAGAAATCTCCTAATTCCTCTCTTTTAGTTATTTTATTCTTTTGTAAATGCCTATGAAGTTTTATATCGGCACATAAAGCTAATCCTTCTGACATAATTTCAGAAGATAATTGCCCAAAGGTATATTCATTATAATCTATTCTACCTTGGGTATTCTTAGATTTGAGCCTGCTTCTATCTCTCTCAGCAAATAAGGGAGGTAATCCGGAAACAAATTTTTCTTTCCAAAATTCAGAGTCTGAAGAACAATCTTCTCTGCTGAAAAGTTTGGAGAAGAAAACATCTCTATACCACCTATAATTGGAGAGAGTAGGGCATTTCAAATTAATGAGTAATTCTCTTGACCTCTCCATCTGTTGATTTTTTCTAGTTTCACTTGCCTAACAGCATGTTCTATGCTCCATTTTTCCTGATCAGATAAGTGGAAATCCCACCATCCTTTAAGCTGACCAGTAAATCCAGTGACTATGGCTTTAAAGATCTGGTCATCGGGATTTTGGAAATTAATCCTAGACGCAGAACTATACATGGTCATTTGTCTAATTGTATTTAAAATATGGTATTCTGTCATTCCATCTATATTCCATTCCACTATAGATCTTCCATCAAAAGAGACCTGGTTCCAGTTATAGTCTTCTTCTAGTTGTAAATCTACTGGTGTAGGTCTTGGGTAGTAATTT
This sequence comes from Papaver atlanticum, assembly GCA_023531105.1. Classification (NCBI taxonomy): domain Eukaryota; kingdom Viridiplantae; phylum Streptophyta; class Magnoliopsida; order Ranunculales; family Papaveraceae; genus Papaver; species Papaver atlanticum. Next base: position 236,283 of record JAJJMB010009266.1, on the reverse strand, counting down.
CTGGTGGTAGGAAATGTAGCTGCATATTTTTTACCGAAAGATATCTTATTGAGAGTACTGGGTTCTGATGTTTGAAATACCTCTTCCAATTTATTGACATCAATATTATTGTATTGCTCTTGTTTAGATAAAACATTGACAGTCTGAGATGTTTCTTTAGAATTTTTAGGTGCTTTAGGAGTAGATAGACTTAGAGATTCTAGCTTTTCGACTAAAGCATCTACAAAACTACTGTCAGGATTGGATAATCTAAAGACATCTCTATTGATAATCGGGGCTGGCTTGAACAAAAGCCCCTTCTGAGGTTCTGGAGCTGTCTTATCTTCTAGTGGCTTTGTACCGCTAGTAGATGCTACCTGTTTATTAGTAGCCAGTAATGTCTCAATTCTAGTTGTCTGTCTCCCTAAAGATTGTAGACATAAATTGGTATAATTACCTAGGTGTATTAATTGGCCAATATCTTTCTGAGTTGCTGCCAGATTGGTTTCTCTAGATTCTGTCTTATATTGAGATGTTATGGCTCCCTTATAGGTTAGGACTGTCTCCGGAGGATGAATACTCTGGACGGGTTTTCCTTCCTTTGTCTCATATGTATGGAATGGAGTTTCTAATGTATTAAGAGATTCCTTATGGGTTTTTAAACCATGGTTATTGATTAAATCATCTAACCAATCAAAAAACGGTTTTTTATCCTGACTATGACTTAGGTAGAAAGCATAGGTCTTATATAATTTTGTCTTTTGATAAGGGGAGAATTTTGAACTGAACCATGCTCTTTTATTCTTATTTTTTGAGCTATGATATTCTTTTCGAAGTTCATCTATACTATCTGTAGGTTGTTGTATTACATTTACTTCAAAATTTAGATCTGAAAAGGTTGGCTCGGGTTGTTCAGGGATATTTCTATCGCTTGATTTTGGTGTATCAACCCTATAATAAGGTTTATTAACCTGATGTGGAGTCTGTTTGACTCCTTCTATTGTTATATCTTGCGAATCATTTATAAAACTGTTTATTGGATCTATGTAAGAAGATACAGATACAGAGGGTCTTGGGGTACTCCCTTCTTTATCCATAATCTTAATCCTCGTTTTCTACATGATGTAAATTATATCTCTACATCTCCATCTTCATATTCAATAATTTGTTGGTGGTTTTGGTTTTGACATGGTTTTGAGGGTACCTCTACCTGTAAGGTCCATTTCCCTGGGAGGGTAACCTGATCCCATTTAATTGTTTTGGGTATGAGCTTTACCTATATTGGTATGGAAAAGGGTGGTTTGCCCCTTAGTATCATAAATTTGGACATTTGGACATAAGGTATTCATAACCTTATTATATATTCTATAAACGACGGCTAAGTTTTGGGATCCCGTGATCATATCAAACCCCTGAGTTCTAACATTCAATGTTAGAGTTTTAAGGAGGCCTGGATCACTAAGGGATACTGAAAAGTTTGGGAAACAATTGAAGTAAATCGGACCCTCACATAATGTGGATTCAATAATTCCCAACAACGAATCAGTAAACTTATTGTGCCTACAATCCCTAACACATAAAAGTACAGAATTATTTAATCCTGTCCTTGTTAATGGTTTGACTGCTATTTGGATTAACCCAATATGAAGATAATTAAATTTCTTTTGTTTATGATCGTCAATCATCCTAGAAGAGAAAAGCTCAAAATTATCATTTGAATCTATTATTGATATTATTTTCTCTACTGTTTTGATTGCATAATCTGTTTTAAAATGAAAAGATCCTTTTTTATAGACCTCATTAACAGGGACTTTAGGGATGTTCCAGTTTTGCAATTTTTACTCAATATCATGCATTATGATTTCTTCTGAGTTCAGAGTTATCTTATTTTTTAAACTGTTTATCTTGGAAAACGATCTGACATAACTAGCCATAATTAGGGATTATAAAGTCTAAACGGTCAACAGGAATCACTGCTCCACCTTCACACGGAAACTTCCTCCCAATCGGTTTTACGAGCTCACTGCGACTAATATTTAACACTCTATCTCTCCCTATGAAATGGCTCTGATACCAAATGTTCCAAGGTTATAACAAGTTTAGCGAATAAATTAACAAGAACTCGAACTCGAATATCAGAGTTAATTAAATATATGAGACAGAAATCATAAATATAAATGAATGATAACAAAGATAGAGATTAGAGATACTCACAAAGTAGTTATATATTTATTGATAGCACATCAAAGCAAACTTGAACCACACACAAAGGTAGAAAAATGCACTCAGGAAGAAAACACTCCAAATTTTACACACACACTCACACTCAAACTCACACTCAAACTTGAACTAAAAACTTAAAAACTTCGAAGGAAAAACTTGCTCCTCTCCTTCACAAATATGAAGTATTTATAGAGGAGGAGAAACAACAAGATAAGATTTCTTCGAGCAAGAATCTTATCACAAAATTACAACATCCAATAATAGAAGAATACGTGGTAGAGAATCCAAGCTAAGGATAACCCAATCTTTTTTCTTTTTGAAAAGCAAATACGTGTCCAAACAAAGTGGCAAACAAAGTCCTAGAAAACGATGCCCAAAGATTCCCTTCTAGAAAAGCGTATACGTGTCCTTGAAAAATAGTGGAGTCGAACAGAGGTTTATCTTTAGAGAAAGACTTGAAAAATCCTTTTAGGAAATTAATCCATAGCAATCGTCTTCATTAGCATTTAAGTCTTCTGAACCATCTTCTGACTTGACCACATCTTCGTCCATAGAATTAGAAGAAGGTTGAGAGCTGATCTCTTCACTGTCCAAGATTTTTAAAATTTGTTTCCTGAAATCTTCCTTAGATAGATTTCCATGTTGCTGTTTTAATGCCAGAATATGTGTAGAAAAGTCCTTGGGTGAGACTGAAGAAGAGGCTTACACCAATAATTGAGGTGCCACAAAATTAGATGGCTGAAGATGGGAAGCATTATACCTATCCCACCATTTTATGAACAATTGTCTATCCAAATATGGAATATATTCCCATTCAGGGTCATCATCTCTGGAAATTGAATAATTCCACCGCAAAATCCATGGGATTTCATATAATATAAAGAATCAAGACATTAACCGCCTTTTATCATACGAATGGCTATTAGCCTTTATGAATTTTTCTAGGGCTTGTGAAATAAAGCCTTGTGATATATCTTTAGTAGGCCCCCATAGACCTAACCATGTTCGAAACCAATTGGGAAGGTCTTGAATTACCTTGAGCTTAAATCCAATATACCAGGAATGAGAAAATTTATGATTTTGAACACATAAAATATGTGTCCAGGCTTTGATATAGTCAGTATAATTATAGAACTTTGATTTCAAATGGGGGTAGTTTATAAAACTTTTTGAATCATGGGGATTCATCCCCAATATCTGTAAGAGAGGACCTTTAATATCTCCAATTTGGAGAAGCCAGGGATATATATATTGTCTAAACGTTTGAGTATTCAAGATATAATAATAACAATAAAAGTAAAGCGTATTAATGAGCTGTAAACTATTTTTTATAGCAGGAAAAAAGGCTTTTGGAAATTCAGGAAGTTATGTGTTATCCAAGAATTTAAAGAAGACCAGTAATTGAGAACAAAACAATATAAGTAAAGAATGTAATATGTTACATGTTGCCTTTCCAACTCCATCAACTGCTCATTGAGTCCGTCTCTTTATGTTTCCTTCTTATAGACGAATCCTTAAATTCCACTTTCTACATTTTGATAAAAATGTCCTCCAAAGAACTCCTCAATTTACAGCAACACTAATTACTAATCAGTGATTTAGTGAGCTCTTCTGGAGTCCCGACCATATTTAGATCATTAACGTATGCTGCAATAATGGACTTCTTAATGAATACACATGGACAAACAAAATTATGGTATATCCCTATTTCAATAAGTATTTACTAAGGCGATTATACCACATTCTCCCAAATTGCTTTACTACGTATAAAGCTTTTTGAAGTTTTATTGAGTATATACACTTTTTTATTGGAATTGTTTGCTTCAGGTATGTGAAATTCTTCAAGGACTTTGATATAAATTTCAGTATAAAATTACCCATAAGAATAAATTGTAACTACATCCATAAAACGCATATCGAGCTTTTCTGAAGTTGCCAAACTAGCTAGAAACCGAAATATGATGACATCCATCACTAGAGAATATGTTTCTTCGTAATCAATAGTGCATAGTCTACATGTTTTGAGTATCAAATCCATGCTTATATTAGCTACTATTCTTGCACATTACTCGTTATTACATTTTTTTTTCTATTTTGTAGCCTTTGTTAGGATGAATCAACCAAAAGAAGTGGAAATGCATGATAAATAAATTAAAGTGTTAAGGAAGTGAAGTCTACTAATGTAGAAGGATAAAATACCAATTCTAACTTGGTAAAATCTAAAAGTTATTGTTACCATCTTGTAGAGGACGAAAATACGAAGCCAACACAAAAAGAATGAGGCCATTCCGAGTTCAGACAAAGAAATTATGAGCAAAATATTGAAACTCACTTGAATTGAGCTTTTGTTAGTCTTATTGTTCCCTACGCGAAGGAAATGATAAGTTGTGTTTTGGGATTGTTTTGGGCTTGGGGACTTGGCGCCATACTATTTTTGGTCCCATTTTTGGTATTTCTTTGGGTTTGCAAACCCTATAATAAGAGGATACTTGAGGACCAAGTATTGAAGGCTAAAAAAGAAGGCATCATTGATATTATATCTATACACCTCTCCATTAGGCCAAGCACAATGGTTAAGGATTTTCCTTAGCTATAGCTTACTTGAAGTTAAGCGAAATGGGTTTCAGACCAGCCTCACTATGGGTGATGGGCATTGTAATGACCCGTCCCTCTACCGATAGAGTCCCCACTTAACCACTGCGGTTATCCGACAGTGTGGGGTTTATAACGGGAATCGCTGCGGTCATCCAGCAGCAACTTCCCAGGAGGTCACCCATCCCTGGATTGCTCCCGCCCGAGCACTCTAAACTGCAGAGTTTCTGCCAATTCTGGAGCCAATTGTGATGAAAAGGCCTCGGTGTTAAGGAAGGACAAACCATTACTTATATTCAATTCGGCCAACCACTGTCGAATATCGGGGTATTACAATACCACCACCATAAATTGGAGCTGTCCTCGGCTCCAGAATATATATACAAGCCCAGATCTTCGATATTCCAGAATATTTGCTCAGGAATATATATTACTTAAGTATATGATTTAGATTCTTAGTGCCTCTTTGTTTAGTTAATCTCTTGGATTAGTCAGCTGCTAGCTTCTGGGACGCTACATTGTTGGTATCAGAGCTCACTATTAGATCTTAAATGGGAAAAGATAGAATTAGCCAGTGCTAGTTAGTGAAATAGATTAGTTTAGAACTGGGTTGGGATTGTGAGATAAATCTTAATCACTAAAAGCTATCAATAATTAAAAGATTTATCTGAGTGATTGAATTGTTTGTTTGGTTGTTGTATGTGTAATTAAGTAAAAATTGTAGGGTACACCAATAACTTTAGTTAATAAAGGTTAGGGAATAATCAGTCTAAAATGTTTGAACACGTACACAATCCAATACTAGAAAAATAGTGAGATTAATACAATCGATTAATCTTGAAAGACACATAGAAATTTATTGAGTACTTTGACTTATCCGTAGAGTCAACAATTTGTAATACATAAACGTTAATAATATTTTTGAGACTCAATAATATTTGCCAGAGTAATTAGGATAGTAGTTCGACCATCAAAGCTAATAATAAAAATATTAGAATAGTAATTATAGATGATAATGATATAATAACAATTTTAATAAAGTAATGTTAGCATTTATCAATTAGTATCATATTGAACTTAACTTAATTAAAATCTCATTAAAGATATATAACGATAAAAATAATAATTAAGATTAATTCGCTATAGAAAATTAATAACTCTTATCTACGGTTAAAATTTTATAAATTAAACTAATGACAAATTAGAAATATATGTTTTGCGTTTAAATTGATAGTTAATATAATACTCATTAAGCGTAAGACGTAAAAAGATGTGGACAAAATAAATGACTCAGTAAATCTATGAAATGAAACAAGTATACGTGAATAGTAATAACAGTTTCGGATGCTTAGTGTAATATTATAATTAAAAGGAAATAAATTCGTATATTAATTGGATCTTTTACCTTGATAGCAAAATCTAAAGACTATTAGGATACATTATAATTTTATGCAGACTCAAATTTAAATCATAGTAAATTACCAACGCCAATCTTTAACAAGATATAGTATACGGATTCGAGATGAATAAATAAAAATCTGTTATATCAATCCTTACGTGAATGTAAAATTATATTTAGAAGATTAAGGCTTAGTGTACCAACTGGACTATCAACTTAAGAATAATGAGAATAATAATACAGTTTATAACAGTATTCGAATAATTAGGATGGTAGTAAATTTATAATAGATAACATTGGAAAATTTTATATATGGTATTATAGTAAAGTTAAAATTATGAAATATTATAAATTGACGTAAAATCGAATTGGGATTACCTATATTGGTAAAAGAAATAAATAAAATAAATTTTGATGATTAAATTGCTTAAAATGATGTGAACTAGTTATATATTTTTCGAAGTAAATTTAGCAGAATTACACCAGTTACGATAGAAGTTTAGAGACTAATTAATCTTAATAAATTAATATTTAGTTAATCCAGCACTGGGGAATAGTGAAAGTTGTGTTTTATCTGTTCGTAGGAAGGCATTGTTGGGCCTGGCCAACCTTGATAGGGCAACTGCATTCAGAGATGACCGATCATAGAAGTATGATTTAGTTCTTTTAGAGAACCGATAGTTTCAACCTTACTTAGAAAGATTTGTAGAATTCTTCCTTGAATTTAGAGACAGATATTTTATAAAACAGAAATTAGTGTAAAAAAACTTAGACTTCCCTGTTTGATAGAACTTATAAATCAGCGTAGTTGAACCTAGAGCCATAAATTTTAGTTGTAGAAAGCCATATAGGTTTGTGCTTTGTTTCATGTTGTTTGCGCTTGGTTGAGAGATAGTAGTTCTCTATAAGGTGGGGAGTTTTTGAAGACCAGAAGGATGGTTTGATTTTCGAGGAGGAAAATGAATAAGGTGGGGAGAATGTAAGGACCCTCAAGCTCGTCAACCCTATTTGACTGGTCTAACAATGATTAATAAATGACTTAGCCGATAATAACTCGATTAGCTTAACACGAACGTTAATTAATATGTATTAATCTAATAACGATCTAGATATGAAACTAGTATTATTGAATAGGTCTCGAAAAATTATGCGGAATGGACTAGGCGAACGTGTCATTCGGATACCGGACGAAGAAGGTATCTTCAGAACTGTGTGAAGGGAAAAATAGTCATTTGTGATTTAGCCGACCCGGCTTCCCTTATCCTTTTGAGGAGTGTCCCATTAACCAACTTTGGTCTCATCTACCCAACCGAGAGGATAAACTCGTATCCCTTTTCTTCTTCTCTCTTATTCTTCTTCTTTCTTATTTCTTCTTCATCTTCGCCTTCTTCTGTTCTTCTGCGAGCGATTCTGAGAGTTGTGAGAGATCGATTGATGAAGTTGTCTAGTCGATGAAGGTCATGATGTTCTGGTTAATTAAGAAGGATGATAGTTGGTGGTTTCTGTTTGAGATGATGTAACAGAGATAAAGTAAATATATAAGAATACAGTTAGGGTTTCATCTGCTTTTGAGGTTGTTGGGAGTTGGATAAGCTTACTAAGTTGATGATTGATGAGGAACAGAAGGGGTTGTTGTTGAATCAAGGTTCTGAAGAGTTTTGTGAGTCTATGATGAAATTAGGGTTTGGATATTTAGGTTTGGTTTGGATTGGATTTGATTAGTAATTGAGTTGTTAGCAGTTAGGATACGAAGGGGTTGATGTTTAATTGAAGTTGCAGAGTCATTCTAGTGATTGAATCCAAAGTTAGGGTTTTGTAAGAAGTTCAAGGAAGAATTAGAAGATGAAATTGATATAAAGGGGATTGAATTAATGATGGGTTTGCTATTAATTGAAGTATATTCGGATGAAATGGGGTTAATTGGATGTCTTGGGGCTGTGTTGGTGGTGAATCGAAGAATTAAGGTTTGTTTCTATTTGAAGGAAGATCGTTAGGAATTGGCTGTGATGAGCAGATGGTTTAGAGAGGAGATGGTGGTGTATTGCTGATTCGAATCAGATTGGAGAAGGGATTGATTTCAGTTGATTGAGAGAATCTATTTGGAGGTAATTTATTCCCATTATCTTAGTATAGCTTTTGATTTCAGTTAATGAATTTATGAATTATGGATGTTGATGAAGACGTGATGAAACTGAGGTTGAGATGAGTTTAGTTGTGGTGGTGATGATGTTGATGTTACAGGAGAGGAGATGTGTAACGGTAGTGGTTCTGTAATTGTTGTATGGATTCTGAATTGAAGTCAGTGTAGAGTATGGTTGATTGTTGAGAATAGTGTGTACTGATAAGGATTGGGTTTGTACTTGCTGTGTATGATGATGTTGGCTACATGAAGCTGTGTTGAGGTCTGGTAGTGAAGATATGTGTATGGTGTTTGTAATAGATAAACTGAAATGTTGTGGTTGAATTAGATTGTGATGGAGATATGTAGTTGTAAAGAAGATGTTGTTTGAATGCAAATGGTGTTGTTTTGTTGGTGACAGTTAATGTAAGTTGCAGGTGATATTGAGTTGGATTGGCAGTGTTGTTAGAATAAGAGTTTAGTGATTGTGTTGAGTTAAACCTCTAAGGGAAGGCTTGCAACTGCAATGTCAGGTAAGCAGAGTTTGTAATTAATGTAATGAATTGTTTGAAGTTGATATGGAATTAGAGTTTTGTGTATTTAATGTTGGGTGTTGTTCCCTGTAATGCTGTTGAAGGGTGATGGAACTAAGCTGTAATGAGGCAAGCCTGAATTCAGGTTGGTAGTGATTATGAAGTTGTTTTTGAGTTTTGGTTTGTGTAGTGTGTTATTGTTGCACCTTAGATGTTATTCTAGTCAGTCTAGCTGACTTACCCGACTAAGATGTCTGACTTAGTCAAATGTAAATCTGACTTATCTGAATCAGTCTTATTGACTGAGTTGACCTAGACCGATTTCTGTTTTGACTCGTTGACCGATTTAACCCTTTGACCTTAACATGTCGACCGTTGACTCTAGACTTGACCTTGAATTAGATGTTGACCGTTAGTTGACCTTTGACAGTCAGTTTGACCGTTAGTTGACCTTTGACCGTCAGTTTGACCGTTAGTTGACTCAAATGGAATGGACCTTAGTTTATTGGGCTTATTTAGTGAACTTGGGCTTAGGACTAGTTCTTACAATTGATAAATTGGACCCTTATGGTCCGAGTTGGCCTTTGGTTTCTTCTACAAAGTTGTAGATATTTATAAGACTTAGCTAATGGACTGTAGAATCAATCTAATTGAATTAGTAACTCTTAGATATGCTAAAGATAGATAATAAAAGATATTAAACCATAAATGAGCTTAGAACCATTAGATAGTTCACTTAGCTTATAACTGGAACTTGTATGAAATTATGTTATGAGCCTTGTGTGAGCCTTTTGGCTAAACTCTTAGATTGCCTGTATGATTAACAGTTAATCTTTATGAACAACGATCGATTCAAAGAATGAATCAGTGGATCGTGGATCTCGAGGTAGGTGTGGCTTGTCATCAAAAGAGGTGGGAATTTACATTTAACTCTTTTGAAACCATTGTTGTATCAAGTCTTTTCTAGGGAATAAGCTCTTGCGGCAAAATTGGCTCGAAAAGTGGTGTTTTACACCCCAGGATAGAGTACTAAAGGCACCCCAGAAATGCACCGGAAGCACCCCAAAAATGTGTCGGAGGAACCCCGGAAAAATTACTATCTACGCCCAAAAATTACTATTTGCACCCCATAAGACAAGTGCTAAAGGGACACCCGTGCAGGATTAGGGGAGGACATCTTCTTCTCAAATTCAAAAAATGAATTTTGGCGGGAAAACGTTTCTCTTCACTGGAAGAATTTCGATCGGATGTTTGGACGTGATTTAGTGAGATTCAATCCCTGGAACTTAGTGGGTAGACGTGATATGACTATAGAAAGCTGGTATGGGTGTTGTTTCCGATCAAATTTGGCTTAATAACGTGTTTCAATCCAAAACAGTGGACACAAGTTTTCACGGGTTCAAGTGAATTTGACACGAGTTTGAGGCGTGTAATGCATGAGTTTCGAGTGTGTTGCACTACAGAGATGCGTGAAGAAGATAAATAAGGAAGGTTGACAGCTGAGAACGCGTGGAAGATCAAAAAATGGAAATTTTGGCCGTGGAGAATAATATTGATAAATGAAGATTATTTGGGAGATATGACCAGATTAAAGGAGATTAGGAGTATAAATAGATTGCTCCAGGTACAAGGAAGGGGGGTCGAGAGTTTGGGGTCGATAGGAGAGCTCAGGAGGCGTGAATCAAGAGTTTTCAGAACTCTGTTATTGTTGCTGCTGCTGCTCGTGAAGAACAGGGAAACAGCGACGGTTTCTTCCGTCGTAACGGTTTCTTCATCCGTCGTAACGGTTTCTTCAACTAGTTGTAACAGTTTCTTCAACTGGTTTGCAACATTTATCTTCATTGTAACAGTTTCTTCATCCTCTTCTGCAACATTTATCTTTAGATTTGTAACGATTATCTTCATCATAACAGTTGAGAGTTGAAACAGTCGGTCTGTGACGCACCTGTGCTGTTGCAGATTTCCTGTTTCATTATTTTCTCTTCTTGTAAACACTTTTTGAGCCATGAATACATATTTTGAGTGTGTTTTCGACATGATGAGTTAAACCCCAACACTGGGACGACGGAGGAGGCCAAACTTCATACATGGGTAAATTTATTTTATTGTTTTTTATGACTTTTGCACTAATATTAATTGAAATATGATTTTGAT
>JAJJMB010009266.1:180485-225274 GCA_023531105.1 Papaver atlanticum | reverse complement strand
TTGCACCATTTGTAATATTATTGTATATTTTTATTAAATTTACAAACTCGAATCTTCACAAGTCTTAGAGTTCGAATCATTTTTACTACAACTTCAAAATTACATCAATTTTTGGCGCCGCTGCCGGGGATTTGTTTTTAGATTTTTATTCTTTTGTTCTTTTTTACGTTTTTTGGGTATTTGTCTTTTTGTTATAGGTTTTGAATCAAAGAGGAATTGGAGACGAAAGACCTGGGGGATTAAAAGCTAGACAAAGCGAAAAGAACGGAGAAAAGACGAAGATATTTTTTTTTTATTTTTTTTTTAGATTTCATTTTTAGAAATTGTAAATAGGACTTTATTTTTGTAAATTTTTATTTTTGAACCTTTTTTTTTTTTTTTTTTTGGACATTGGACTTTAATTATTTTTAAACCCTATGGAAGGGTATATTTTTTTTAATAAATATAAACTGTTTGCAGGGAAGGACGACGATTACGATATCGTCTCGGCCCCTCGGGTTCGTACACTGACACAGGAGTCAGTGGCCCGAGTCGACTACAACCGTTTCATCACCCGTCTGGTTTTTTATGACTTTTGCACTAATATTAATTGAAATATGATTTTGATTAATTAGTTATTATTTTATTAGATGGGTCATGCTTGCTTAGATGTTTGATGTCCCATGCTTACGATTTATAACTAATGTTTTTAGAATCTACCTTGGCAAAAATAAGAGTCCATGTTTACATTTCTTGAGCTAAAATTGTTGAGAATAAATAATTGAACCTTATGTTATGAAGATTGGCCGAATCCTTAGTTCCAGTACCTATTGCACCATTTGTAATATTATTGTATATTTTTATTAAATTTAAAAACTCGAATCTTCACAAGTCTTAGAGTTCGAATCATTTTTACTACAACTTCAAAATTACATCAACAACCATATTAGTAAATTGTTTGAAGAAGGAGTTTTTCTATATACATGTTTATTTATTTCAGTGACTTGGTCACTTTTTAATGTTTGGGAAAGCATGTATGGTTTTCCAAGTCTTGCCCATGATTTCTTGAAAGTTAAATGTTATTTCTACTGGGCACCCCTTTTAGGGATGATGTGCTCACTCATTCCCACTTTCAGTTTCAGAGACAGATCAGAGTTGCGCACCGGAAGCTTCGAGGTGTTGAGTCCGTTAGTTGGTTAACTTCGGCTATGTTTATTATGTTGTATATTTTATTTTCAAACCTAATTACTATTGTATATGTATCATTTGAGAGTAGTTCTTGTATATATTTATTTCAGAGCGGGGCTAGTTTTTGGATTAAGTTTTGTAGAAGATTTCTTAATTGAATTCTTAAGTATATGATTTAGATTCTTAGTTCCTCTTTCTTTAGTTAATCTCTTGGATTAGTCAGCTGCTAGCTTCTGGGGCGCTACAAGAAGTATCCCAAAGCCAACCGTAACTGGATTTGAAGATATATGAAGATTTGAAGATATACGAATGCAACCCAAAAAGAATGAGGTCAATCGGACGTCATAGGAAGAAGTTACGGCTGAAATAGCGAAGAAACAAAAAAGTATCCAGGAAGAATTACTGTTGGAGTCGAAGATTGAGTTACCAACCGTAACTTTGGAAGTTCCAACAATATTTTATGATCCAAGTTACGGCTGGTATGAAGCCCACCGTAATTATGGAGATTTTTGGCGAGTTTTTAAGGTCAGACTTATTGTTGGTTTGAGATTATAGTTACCAACCGTAACTAAAGGTATTTGGCACGAGTTTGGAGCTATGAATTGAAAAAAACAGGGGCCCGGAAGGATTTTGAATACCCAATTTGTGAAAACTATATAAAAATACCCTTGAAAATAATGATAGTTATTTGCATAATCAAGATGACGAGGTTAGAATTGGTAACACTACATGTTTAGATGAGGTTCAACCATTTCCATGCTATTATAATGACGATTATGATGAGGATAGTATTGATGAAGAATCTGAAATATGTAGGCATAGTGATCAGGAATTTGTTACTCCAATTGAGCTTTATAATGATAATGTTATTTCTAGTTCAAATCCAAATAATTTTAATAATTATTCACCTATTCAAAAGGACGAGGATTTTTCTAGAGATATCCCCGTTTTAGACGATGTAATATTTCCTTTTGATTACGAAGCCGATAGTGGTTTAGAGGAATGGGTTTATTCTGAAAATGTTGTTTTAGAGTCTAGCGACTTAGAAACAATAGTCTTAGACAAAGAAGATGAACTCGTAGAGATTTTAAATTTGAGTGAGGATACATCACCTGAGTATAACCTAGAAGAAGCAATTGACTATTTTCAGGATTCTGATGATCTAGAAATTAGGGAAATTATAGCTAGTCTATCTAGAGACACCCAAAACTCTAAGTTTGGGGGTGATTATCATTCTCCATGTGCCTTACCTTTAACTCTTACAAAGATCCCTCACTTGGGACTTGATATCTGTGCCTCGACCATTTTACAAGATTACCTTCATACTCGTTTTCCCGAACCTAATGATGTCCAGGAAGAAGCTCAGAAGTTAGAAACCCATCCTCTGGTTGATGTGGTTTTCCCAGGCTATGATACCCAGATTGACTTTGTTTTCCCACCAAATAGTTTTCTTCCAACTGTGGGAACGTTTATATTCCAAATGTGTCGAATATTAAGTTGTGAGACTAAACCTAAATGCTTTATGAAATTAAAATCGACACATTTTCTTAAGAATGACCACTGCTCTCATTGTGGTCAATTATGTAAGTCAAACCTGATTGACTTAGAGGATCCTCAATTATTTAGGTTATTATTATGTGCTTCTAAGTTCTTATTTGAGTTTCTACAGATTCTAGAACCTAATAATTTGGATCTCACTTATGAGGAAATGCATCCAATGAAAATATTTTATTTAGACCCTTTCATAGAACCTGAACCTGAACTACAGTTAGATATAGGTATCTTAATCAGGAAACTAGATAAGGTCATGTTATTCTTGTTCACTTTCTTGGTTTGTTGCAATTTCTTTTGGTCAGCTCTATTTTTTGAAGACCCACAGTTATTTCGACTGTTACTTTATGATTCGAGTGACTAATCCTTTCTTAGTCTGGATGAAGACTTTAAACTTAGCACTTCTTGGGAGGTAACCCATTCTCATGCAACACGGTAATATCTTTCCTTAACTCTTTTGCTTCAAATTGTAAAAGTTTCTCTTTGTTCATGCTTTTAATTTTATATTTAGAACATTGAGGACAATGTTAGATTTAAGTTTAGGGGTATGGGAGAAACTTTTTAGTTGCGTTATAAACTCCAGAGCCTAGAAATTTATTCCAATTAAGGATGGCACTAACCAATCTAAGTGGATGGAAGCATTTTGGTTTAAGAGTTGAGGGACCAATCTGATTAGATGGAAACATCTGAAAGAGTCTATTCATAAAAGCACAGAGCTCAGGTATTAGAAATAACATGATAGTTTCGCCATATCTCGTTGAGTCCTTTTCATTTCTATTTTTATTTTCTTTTCTTTTAAAAATATGTTTCTCTAAGTGATTAGGTGGGGCTCACGATTCAAGTTGTTACCAATGCTAGGGTGAAATAGAGTGATTGAGATATAAAAAAAAGAAAAAAAGAAAAAAAAGAAAAAGAAGAAGACAAGACCAATTAGACCATTCGGAATAAATTTTAACACTTGGATAGCAATATGTGTGTGTTCTCCCTGTCTCCGTCGCCTAAACAAGCGTGGAACGCAGGATCCACGGGAATTACCATGTAATCTGCTGACAAGAGGCATGTGCTTGGATCCACAAGATCTAATCATGTCGTTAGTTCTAAAAAAATTAAAATTTAAAATTAAATAATAAATGTGTGTTCAATAAATCGACCGCTGGTTCCCTTGTATATGCCAGACGAGTTGATCTAGAATTAGGATTATTGACCACGGTTCCCTTGTATATGCCAGTTGTGTTGATATTAGTCAGACCGGTATCTCAGTCCATTAGGATAGGTTCATCTTGGTGGAGGCCTTCAGACAGATATGATAAAACACCGTTCACCTAGTCAACATCAAAACCAGCTATGTTTTTCTATATCCATCTCTTAATCTTTCCATGCGATTTTTTCACTCCTCCTAAACATTAAGAAGATCATCTTTTACATTATTTTGCAAGTTTTGGAGGAGAGGAACAACATAACGAAAGAAAAGCTAGGGTTTGAAGCGGTTCTCATCAATCGTAACGATTTCTTCTCTAGTTTATCAATTGTATAACATGGATGCTACTTCATCCATGAGTAGCTAAACCCATACTTGATTGAGGATGAATTCTAAGTACTATATATATGATTTGATTTAGTATATGAATCTGTTTTGATTTCATCGTTTGTGTTTATTATTAAGAATGAATATGATTCATTGATATATTGTTTAGGTGGCCAACTGAATGTATTTGTTAACTCAATCTAATGCTAGTAAGGGTTAGGATATCCGTAATTGTTGAATAATTCCTTACACAAGTAGAGATTGTGAGACCTTGCGGAGGGGTTCCGTAAATCAATTGTGTGTAAACACAACACTAGCAAGTAGACCGAGTGTACTGAGTCTAACTACTAGAATCAAACCTAAATTCACATACCATAAAGCATTCGACTTAATTACATCTTGTAAGTGTACCTCAAGGTGGTTCAGACAGATAGACTCTGGCGACTAAGCGTACCTGTTGTTCAGTGGCTGAAGGGATTTTGGAGATAGCTAAGCGTACATGTTATCTTACGGTTGGTGATAATCTATGTTTAATGATGAATGGATGAATATACTACTTTGATGAATATTTAATTACGAAGAAGGATTCCTCGATCATCTTTCTCTCTATTGCTTACAACTTAATCTTTCAATTGCTTTGTTTATTTACTTTGAAATCTAAAACCAAAACCCCCCTTTGTGACCATTTTGACAACTAAAACTCCCCTGCTCTTCGTGGGAACGACCTTGACTTCCATTATATTATTTATAATTGAGTGGAAATAAGATCACTAATTTGATTGCACACACGACAAGCATCAGTATCCATGTCTTAGTTAGCAATTCGTTGAACTATTCGCAGTAATTTCAGATAAAAGTAAGCAAACAAGGAACCATCATGTGGAGCCATGAATGAGAACCATAAAATAACGCAATGGTCCACACACTCATAAATATCACTTTGCATCCGTTGCGAAAAATTAGGTGTTTCGATGCCAACTTTCATCAAAGATGGTCTAATTACTAATTTTGCTTGATGATAAGCGGAACATGGACAATCTGTAGTTTCACATCGGGCTAATGCACGTGTATGTAATATATACATAATAAAAAACATGCTTCAATGACGAAGACTGGATTTCTCATCGGTGGGGTCAAAAGAGAACAAAAATATCAACTGCATTAGAGGTGTAAAACGTGCCGGCCCAGCACAGCCCAGCCCACGAAATCATGTGCTTAGCGTGCTATGTGCCGTGCCGTGCCGAAAATTATGACGTGCCGTATTATATCGTGCTAAAAGGCGTGCTGGGCTGGGCTGTGCCAGAAAAATAAACGTGTTGTGTCGTGTTGTGCTGTGTCGGGCACATTTATTTTATATTTTCCAATATAAATGTTTTCTAAATATTTAGGTATTATATGTGTTATTATGAAAATAAGTCAATATAACGATAATAAGATGTAAATAATTGGCTAGAATATATAATGGCTCTTTTGTGAAATATACACAAAATGTGATGTATTGTGCCATGTTGTGTAGTATTTTATACATATTATGATGTGCTTTTTTAACGTGTTGTGCTGTGCCGTGCCACGTGCTTATCCGTGCCGCATGCTGTGCTGGGCTAATGTGCTGATTAGTCAAATCCATCCCGTCCCATAAAACTAACGTGTTGTGCCGTGTTGTGCTAAGTCACGTGCTGGAATGGGCTGTGCTCAAATTTTAGCATGCTGTGTTGGGCTGTGCTCGTGCTGGCACAGCCCAATTTACACTACATCACCCTCTAAGACTAGATTTTCTAAAAGCCCAACTAATTTATAGATTAATTAAAAACAAATAGTAGGGTTGGGTAATTTCACTTGGATCCATGTCTTAGTTAGCAATGCGCTAAACTATTATTTTTCCCGCACAAATTTAAGCCCACCGACTAGTGCATGCATAATTGATCGAATATTTGACGGAATTGACATTTTACCTCACCGACTAATGCATGCATTTCTGCCGACCCGAATTTTTGTCGTTTTACGAATTGCTAACTAGGATTTATGTGCTTGCGGCCGTGCATATACATTACCAAAGAAAAAAAAAAAAGTGCAATCCTTTAGCTAATATATACATGTCTTACTTCCCATCATATTTACGTTCAAACAAACATAACCTCTATTCCGTATTCACTGTGATTTGTGTTAGGCCATCCAAATCATTGGTAAAATTAATACAAGTGCAAGCTTGTCGTAAATGCAATGAATTGTTTTGTAGAATTGTTTGCTTGTCTAAATTTCACAGAATATAAGTTTGTCATTTTGTAGTCTTTGAAAGAATAAATCTCGTGTCGAGGAATTCGCTGAGCAAAACAATAACATTCTTCAAACCTTGGGGGACTCATGTAAATCATCCTGATGTTTAATAGGTGAGGACACCATCTAGAGGTGTAAATTGGGTTGTGCCAGCACGAGCACAGTCCAGCCCAGCATGCTAAAATCTGAGCCCAGATCAGTCCAGCACGTGATTTAGCCCAGCACGGCCCAGCACGTTAGTTTCCTGGACTGTGCTGGGTTAGCCTAATCGGCACAGTAGCACAGCACAGCACACGGCACGGATAAGCACATGGCCCAGCCCAGCACAACACGTTAAGAAAGCACGTCATAGCATGCACAAGTACACCATATAGCAAGGCAACAATACATCACATTTTGTGTATATTTCTCAAAAGAGTCTTTATTCTAGTTTTTGACATTTTATCATTGTTATGCTGGCTTATTTTTATATAACAACACATATAATACCTAAATATTTGGAAAATATATTTCAGTACCGTTGTTATAATGTCGTTACCTATATTTGACTAGAACATTTACTTTGCATGACAATGATCCAATTTTATATTTGATGGGTTGTTTCTTTTTATTGAATAAACTTGTTAATTTTACTTGAAATAATTTCAAATGATATGTTTTCTATTTAGATTCCCGTGGTGGAAATTTCTGAGGAACCCATATTTGGTTTCTCTCTCTTCTAGAAACCCATCGTTAAGATAGCATATATTTGTAGCCCACAACATAAAATGTACGGTTAAGATTAATAATTTAGATTGAATTTAGGTTTCCATATTTCATATGAGACTAAATTAACCTTTACAAATTATATTAACATATTAACAATAGGGTTTTTTAGGCTAAGGCTCAACCCATGGAACCCATAATATGAGGCCCCTAGTTAAAAGAGTTTTAAAACCAGGCCCCGAATTAAAAATATATTTTAATAGAGGTCGAAATGACCAGATTAACCTTCACTATATAAGTATCTAACCTAGGTTTTTTTTCACACAGACACATTTATTTTCATTTTAGGAGAGAGAAAACCGATCTCATCTGAAAAATTGCAGAGAATTTTTTTTTCTTCAGATTCAACAAACGAAAACCAAAACACAGGTAGGTTTTCGATCAAATCTTCTTCTCCCTGTTTAATCTTTTCTTATTCTTCTTCTTCTTCTTCTTCTTCTTCTTCTTCTTCTTCATGTTTAATCTTCTCAATGAATTTGTTGATTGATTTAATCTTTTCTTCTTCTTCTCCTTCCCTGTTTAATCTTCTTCTTCTTCCTGTTTAAATCTTCTAGTCGAAAAACCAGAAGAACAAACCTAGAAGTAGTTTTTCGATCTGTTTGCTGAGAAGAAAGAAGAACAAGCGAAGAAAGGCCAGTTTTCTCTCTTCTCCTTTTCCTCTCTGGTTTTAGGTTTGGATTTCTACTTTCACATGTTTCGCTTCATCATGATTGATGTTTTGATTTCATTTGTCTGTTGATTTTGTGGTTGTTTTTGAAAATTAGGGTTTCGCAACTAAGTTTGACTGATTTAGGTTTCATGATTTAAAATCAACTAATTTGTATTCTTACAATTTCCACTGAATCAGATTCAGGCGATAATCAAATGCCGAGAGGAAGAAGGAATCCACCTGAAGAAGATCCTGCATTAACAAGTATTATGATTCTTTCACTTCAAGATGCCATTTACTGTTGGGGTATATGTTTGTGATGTTTCTTTTGTGATAGAGCCTGTGTAACTATAGAAATAGAACTTGTGTAACTATAGAAATAAAGTTACACTATAGAAACTGTGTAACTATAGAAATAGAGCTTGTGTAACTATAAGTTACACATTCAAAATCTCACCACTGACTGTATTGTGGTTTGTATACTGATTGTGTAACTTATAGTTACACATACAAATGACCTATGTAACTATAAGTTACACCACATATTAAAAATCTCACCCACTGACTTACCTTAGGTTATGTTTAGCTTGTATAACTAATAGTTACACATCAAAATTGGTTGTGTAAATTGAAGTTACACCTTCATAAGCATGTGTAAGTTAAAGTTACACTTTGTATATGTCTAAGACTAAGTTGCACAACACATTATAGCATGATTTCAGTTTGTGTACTTGGCAGATACACATTCTTTGTACCATGCTTTTGATTTTGCAATTAAAAAATAGTGCATTTGATAAGTACACAACTTACTGATTCTTGCTGTTTTGTTGTGTAATGTGTACAGGAAAGTTAAGACACTCATTCAATGCAGTTCAAGATTTGGTGAAAGAAATAAAGCCAATAGGACTATCTGACAGAGCTAAAACGTATCTTAGGAAAGAGCCTTATGGTGATCTTGTCATGTTGTATTACGATGAATTTGATGTTGCTGCTCCAAAGAATATGAAAAAAATAACAACTAACAAGCATGGGGTTGTGAAGATTTTAAACTACTTTGATAGAGATTGTGAGGTACCATGTGCATTTAAATTTGGAGAAAACTTTATAGAGTCTACACCGGCAAAGTTTGCTGGTATAACTGGAATGAAAAGATTTGGAAGTAGAAGAGGTCAAAAGTTGATACAAAGGTTTAATTTAAAGAAGGTGGATGAAAACGTATTATACAACAAATATTTTTCTGATATCAAAGAAACACAACATTCAACGGCATTGACCAAGAAGAAGATTATGGAAACAATAATAGAAGTTATGAAGAAGAAAAAGAGAAGAACAAAACTTGATGATAAGCATGTAGTTTGTTTGATAGGGTTTTATTTGTGTTGTGTACTTTTTTGTAGCGATAAAAATGCTAGCTCAGTAAATGTTAAATATCATGCACTCGTCAAAACTTATGAAACTGTTCTCGAGGTCTCCTGGCCAGATTTGGTACACGAGCATTTGTTTGAGGAAATACTAAAAAATGCAGACTGTCCTTCAAACGTGAAGGGTTGTGTGCAATACATACTGGTAGGGATAATGTTTTTACTTGATTGTAGTTCAAGTAGTTTTACTGCTGAGCTTTAGATATTTTTTTCTGATCGACTAATTAAATTGATTGATTGTTTATATGTTGCAGATCTTGTTTGCTGAGCACACACCAGCAGGATTAATACAAAAAGTTCAAAACAACGAACAAAAGATCCCAAGGGTTGGAAGGTGGTACATGCAAGTGATATCAGATTTCATAGCTGGTGCAAACATGACAGAGTTTACCGTAAGTGTTTTCTATTACTTGCTTTATATTTTGTTTACTATTACTTGCAAAAGAGCTTGTGTAACTGATATTTACACATGCAAACTATCAGTTATATTTTGTATATGGCATGTGTAACTTAAAGTTACACATAATTTACAGATCCAAATATATCAGTTATATTTTGTGTATGGCATGTGTAAGTTAAAGTTACACATATAGATGAGCTTGTGTAACTTTATGTTACACTTGTAGATCTCACCACTGGATTGTGTAACTTTAAGTTACACATGCATTATTGCAATCTCTTTTTGACCTCTCCGTCTGTTAAATGCAGCCAACTGCTAGCTTTGTGGAAGAGTTTTCACATCTTGAAAAGGAGCTTGGAATATCAACAGTGGAACTAACCAAGGGTGATTTGAAAAGGTGGCTACGACAGAGAACAATTGAGAACGGAAAACTAAAAGAGCAACTACAAGCAAACCAACAAATGTTTGATGCAGTGCATAAAATTGCCAGAGAAGAGATATCAGAAGGGGACCTTACAGGAACACCAGAATACAAGATTCACATTTTTAGTTGCGAAATTATGAGAGCAATGGGCATTGAACCTTACAAAGTGACCCAGGAAGAGGCTATGCAACAAAAAGATGGTGTGGAAGCACATGCAGCGACTGAGCATCAAGCAACTGGTGTCGATCCTACTAAAGAGTCCGAGGAAGAGAGGGAGCAAGACGAAAATGACGGGGAAACTTCATTCCAACATGAGTGTAAGTGGTTGTTCTTAGTTCATTTTTTTAACAATTTAACATCATCATCATTCTAAATTAAAACATCCATTATATTGTTTATACTTTCAATCCTTGTGCAGTTCCATGTATAAGTCTTGCAGCTGGAAATACGCCAACAATTCTGCAAGATCAAACAACCAGAGAGAAGGGAAAAGAACCTTTCAATACAAATGTTGTTGATGAGGCGCAGATTGAAGCCGCAGAAGCTGGTGTTATGGATGAGCTGCAGAAGAAAGCTGTGGGTGAAGAGAACAAACTGGCAGGTGGAGATGTAACTACAAATGGTTATGACTCGGTTCCAGAGAAACCCACGGATGAAGAGACACCTACAACTTTTGATGACAGTTTGTTGATGACTGCTTCTACTCAGCCAACACAGTTTGATGAATCTTTGGTGATAACTGCTACAACCCAGCAAACTCAAGGTGACAATCCTGAGCCCTACAGGTTGGTGCGAATAGGACCTAACCAAGGTGACATGACGGATGCTGAGGTAACTGAAGTACTAGATGCGGTCGTCAGCGACATCAACTAAGGTGTGAGAATTTCTGATCATGGACCTGTAGAGATGGAGATTCAAGAACCTACCTCCACTGGTAACCCATCTTCCTTGTGTAATTTCTTATAAATTTTTTGTCCCTTGCTGATTCCATGGTTCTTTGTTGTTTACAATACAAGTGTAACTTGAAGTTACATATTGTAGGGCTTGTGTAACTTTAAGTTACATATAATACATGATTTATAATATAATTGTAACTTGAAGTTACATATTTTATAGGCTTGTGTAACTTTAAGTTACATACTTGGCCACCAAATGTAGCTTTCTGTTACACATGTGCAACTTTTTTTGATTCTGCCTATTTTTGTTGTTGCACAGCTAAAACACAAGAAAACATTGGTAATGATCCATTAAATTTTAGCCTTGGCATAGACAAAACTCCAAAACCTGCAGGAGAACTACTCAAGGAAGTTGCGGATAAACTAAGACAAAGCCAACCAGGAATAATACATCAACGTGTGTTGAGGAATATAAAAATTCAAACACAAGATCTGAAATAGTTTGAAAGTAAGGCAAAGAAGATTAAGGGGACTGCTAATGAAGAAACAATGGCTGCAGTCCAAGAAGTAGAAGAAGAAAGAATGGTCGCAGTTCCAGAAGTAGAAGAAGAAATAATGGTTGAGGTTGCTGAAGAAGATGATGGGACAATGAGAAAGGATGTGAAAGGTTCCAAAGTTATTGAAAGGCTGGATGGCGATCAAAAGAAGAAAGTGCTTGAATATTTCAATACTCATCCCAAAACGTAAGTAGCTATAACCAGAACTCATGCTTGATTCCGTTATGGTGTTTAAATGTAGATTTTAATATTGAAAGTTGTATCTTACTACTTGATTCTGTTATTTTGTTTAATTGTTTCCTTCTTTCTAATGTAGAGACATTGCTTGGATGGAATTTAAAGACGATGGTAGTCCGCTCTTTGATATAAGTGGAGAACTAATGCTCCAGCTTACCAAGAAAGAAGCCTACTTGGAGTCGGAATTCCTTTATTTCTACATTAGCAGGTTGAGGATAAAGATGAACTCAAACACCAAGTATGACCGATATTCCTCTCGCCAAAAGCATATGTAAGTACTTCGAAAAATTTCAAATCTTCTTGCATTTTTAATGTGTAATGGGTGTTGGCAAAATGTAATGTGTAACCTGAAGTTACATATGTATTTGTAATGTGTAATATGAAGTTACATATGTATTTGTAATGTGTAATCTGAAGTTACACATCCATATTTTTCAAGTGTAAAACCCAAGGCTTTATGTGTAACTTCTGGTTGCATAATCACTTGTCCATTTGTAACTTTTGGTTTAAAATGTGTGTTTGATATTCCAAATGGTTTATGCAAAATTTTTTTATGGATAATGATAGTGATTTCGAGAAATTCTGGATTCCTAAGCTTGTTAAGGACTATTACAAGTACAACAACAATGCAGTCAGACTTTTCGCACCAATGTGAAACAACAACACACACTACACACTGCTGGAGTATGACTTGACGAGCACTGATCCTTGGTCCCACATGAAATCGTCAGACGTTAAGAACCTCAGGCAAGAACACTTAAAGCAAGCCAAGAAATATGCAGCTGCAATAACTACATAACTGACACTCCGCTGTCCTCTTGGATTGAATGAAAATGCCAGAAATCTCGCTTCACCCAAACAAGGTTCATTTCCCGAGTATCTTATATTTGTATGCACTTACATGAAGATCAGGATGAAGAATAAACAACTTGACAAAAAACTAACCACACCAATGGTGAGATGGTTGGCTGACAAGGTGAACTGCATGAGAGGAAGCATGCTTTACAAGATTCTTTCAGATCCATCCATAGATGAAGAATAAGCAGTCATTTGGATTACAAAAACTTTTATACTTGCAAATATGTTGTTATCTACAAGCCATTTTTATACTTGCAAATATGTTGTTAAAACTTCTAAATTTCGTCAGTTATTAGATTTTAGCAGTTCTAGGATTTGCAGACTTCTATACTTTTGGATTTAAATTCCTTGAATTAAAAACTTTTATACTTTTGTTAACTACAAGCTGTTATTAGACTTGCAAAAATATCTTGTTAAAACTTTTCTGCTGTTTGCACAGGTTCAAAAATATCTTGTTATAACTTTTCTGTTGTTTGCACAGGTTTCAGAAGTATGCAATAGGTTAAGTAACTTAAAGTTACACATTAAATTAAGATATGCAACTTCAAGTTACACATCAAATTAAGATGTGTAACTTGAAGTTGCATATGTTAAAAAATAACTGTGGAATGTATAACAGGGTCAAATGCTGAAAAATAAGTTAAGTAACTCATAGTTACACATGCAATTAAGACAAGCTAAATCAAAAAATGTAAAAATAACAATGTGTAAGTAATAGTTACACATCCATATTTTATAAGTGTAAACCAAAGTTACACATGCATTTCCCCTCTGTGTTCAGAAGACACACACTTGGAATAGAAACACATTTCACCTGTGAACTCACAAAATATAAAATCTGAATGAATGATCCTTGCACATAATCAACGTTGCAGAAAAATAAAAAAGTTTGGTCCATGCAAACCAACATGAAGAAAACTAAAAAAAAAAACAATCAAAGACACATAAAAATCAATACTTGCAGAAACGAACTTTGATAGCTTCAAGCTAGGGGTTGTGTACTTTGGAGTATTCTTAC
This sequence comes from Papaver atlanticum, assembly GCA_023531105.1. Classification (NCBI taxonomy): domain Eukaryota; kingdom Viridiplantae; phylum Streptophyta; class Magnoliopsida; order Ranunculales; family Papaveraceae; genus Papaver; species Papaver atlanticum. Next base: position 211,532 of record JAJJMB010009266.1, on the reverse strand, counting down.
AACCCGCCCTATTGTGACCTGCTTCCTTGCAATTGCTGCAATGAACTTTCCTCTTTACCTTCTTTTCATGTTTACTAATAATCCTTTAACCTGGGGGTCTACCTGGTTGTTTTTTACAATAGGAGGGTTGATGGTGTTGTCTTCATCAATATCAACAGCCCTATTGTAGTTGGGAATTGGCTGAATGCAATGCAGACAAGTCTTCCTAAAATAGTCACTCGTAAAATACGGTGAAATGAAATCAATAGCTTCACGTTTAATCTTCCATATGGCTGCAAGAGCATGAGCACAAGGGAAACCGTATACGCGCCACCTTCAAAAAAACAAAAACAAGAATATAAACACTCAGATAGTTACATAAGCAAATCATAAAACACACAAAAATCAGCTAGTAACACATGCATATACAGGATGTGTATCTTCCAGTTACACATGCAAAATAAGATGTGTAACTAGTAGTTACATATCAATATATCTAGTGTAACTAGAAGTTACACATCCTGTAAACTTTAAAAAAAATGAACATACAAAAAGAAAAAAAAGCATAAGAAACAAAACCTTTGACAGGTGCAAGTCATGTGTTCTAGGTCCACTCTGTGAGTTCTTTCGCTAAAAACTTTAAACACGATAGGACTAGCCACCAATACTTGCCAAGCCAAACCTTCATCTTGAAGAGACGCAAGCTTTTCCTCATCCTCTGGAGTTAATGGAGTCATCATATTCGCGCCATCATCACGACGGTCTGCCATCATTACCTTTACTTTCATCCTAATCTGAAAAAGAAAAAAACTTATGAATTACAAAGTAACAAAACAACAAAAAAAGACAACAAACAAAAAAAGCACTCTACTAACCTGATCAAGAAGAGAAGATGCGGGCATCTTATTGTGAACCAGAATCCAGCTAATAAGTGATTCTGCTAGAGTACTAGATGTGCGTCCATACCGACAACCTTTGAAATAGGCATTCGCATATGATTCAGGTGGGATGGTCTCGATGTAATTAGACACCCAATCACAGTTCAAATATCTAATTTTCTGTATGGTCTTAGCATGGTTTTCAGGTGAGAGTGCGTATGTCGCTTCTTGGAAAAGGTCCAGCACAAGCGTGTACCTAGGATCTGAGCCAGTGATGGGCAGATTATTCTTAAAATGATAGTAGCAGAAGCTGTGGAATGAATCTGGATAGACAAGTGGAACACCCTGCAAGAGTCCTTCATGGCGATCCGAAAGGAATGTGATTGGCCTCCCATCACCAACAACTTGAGTCAAATTCCTTAAAAACCACTCCCAGTTGTCGACATTCTCAGAATCGACTAGTGCCACAGCAAGTGGGAATAATCCTATAAAAATGTGTGCAGAATTGAAAAAATAATAAGTTTCTCAAAAACAGAAAACAATGTGTAAATAGAAGTTACACATCCTAAAAAAAATGTGTAACTTAAAGTTACAGATGTTATTCCCTTAGTTACACACTGAGTAAACCAATGTGTAACTCTCAGTTATCTGTCAGCTAAAGTTGTTAAAAAAAAGCATAAAAAAGCATACCTTTACCACCATTGATCACAATAGCTTCCATCAAGCAACCTCTGAATCTACCAGTAAGGAAAGTAGCATCCAAGTATACCATTGCACGACAAAACCGGTACCCTTTGATACATGCAGCAAATGCGATGAAAATCCGTTGGAACTGTTTCTTTGCAGGATCAAATTCAAACTTTATCACACTACCAGGGTTGGTTTCCCTTATAGCATTAATATACCATACCAAGTGCGAATATGACTTCACATTGTCGCCATAAATGGTCTCATAAACCATTTCCCTACCATTATAGGCCTGATAGTACTCCATGTTAATCCCATAGTTGGTCTGGAAATCAGCTGCAATTTGCTTTGGCTTCTTGTGAGGATTTTTCCGAACTTCTTCCTCAATCAAACTAGACGTGAAGCTGGTGGAGTATTTTTTATTCAAGTTCCGCCCACCAGCACCACAAATGTGCTCAGGGTTATAAGACCTGACCTGAAAAGGTTCATACAAAATATAAAGAAATCAACCAAAAACAATATGGTGCAAAAAACATCATGTGTAACCCAAAGTTACACATACTGTAACAAAACATAACATATGCTAAGCATAATATGACAGAACACAGAAAACCTACCTGAAACATTTCGTTACTTTCATCAATAGAAGCTGCATGAAATTTCCAGCCGCATTCTTTTACTGCACACTTATCCATGAACCTAGAACGCTCATTGTGTATTACAACCATGTTGAAACCAGTGCGAAGACGATACTTGGTGTAAGCAATCCTGACTTACTTAACTCATTCAACAAACACATGACCAATCTCACCAAGGACCTTGGGCCAACCATCCGATAACAAAGGTTTTGCAGGCTTGCTTTTATCTTCCAAATACATTGTAACAGAACGATTGTTTCTTGACGAAGTCGTACTAGAACCATTAGAAATAGAAGAATATGCCCTAGAGCTAGATGAAGAGGCTAGATGAGTAACATTTTGCAAGAAAATATCAACACTGGTCTTCTTTTTACTATGTGAGATGGATGCAAGAGATTGAAGCGAATAATCACAGTCAACCGGAAATTCTTTCCCACCTTCTTGGAAGAAGAAACAAATACCGAGTAGAGTAAATTGCTTCAATTCCTTGCAAACTTGTTCCTTTAACTCATCAAGTTTAGTTTCAACATTAACACGGATGGTAATGAAATCTGAAAAGTAGCAAACAACAGCAATGAAACTAACAACATCCATGACAACCTGGAAACTACAAACATACAATAAAAATATCAAAATAAAAAAACGAACGCAATTCACTCGGGGGCGTTGCCCCCTCATGAGAAGTATATTCTATGCGGCAAGCTAAATAATACAATGAACAATCAACATACTCAACAAAAAGGAAAACAAGAGATACAACTGCTATAACTGTTTATAAATAAACATGCTACAGGACATATATGTGTAACTTCAAGTTACACATGCTAAAAATACAACATGATATATATGTGTAAACTAAAGTTACACATGCTGTAACTAAAAAGCAGCATCTCTACATCAATTGTTTTCCTTCTGAAACAAAATTGTTGTTCTTCTGAAAAAAATTGTATCTTCATCCTCCTTACACATGTTTAAAATACAACAAGATATATATGTGTAACCTCAAGTTACACATACTGTAACAAAAAAACAGCATTTCTACATCAATTTGAAGTGGTTCTTCTGAAACAAAATTGTTTCTTCATACTCCTCTCAGTATCAACAAAAAGTAAACAACAAATTCTTAGATCAGACATGCAAGAACAACAAATAATTGAAAAAAAATTGAAAAAAGATTTGAAAACAAACCAAAATAAAATTCTTACCTAGATTTGTTGTTTTATTTCTTCTGAAACAATGTTTTTTCTATTCCTCTTCTCAGTATCAAACAATCCTGTTGTAAGTATCAACCAAATCATGCTCAGTATCAACCAAATAAAAAAAATAAAAAAACTAGATCCAAATCATAAAATTCAAAATCAATGGAATTGAAAACTAGATCGATAACACACCTATGTTGATTTCTCTATTCCAACCTGTCTTCTTCCTCTTCTCAGACTCAACAAAATCGAAACAAAACAAAAATCGAAAATCGGTAGAAGATTGAAATCAAAAAATTGATCAGAAAAACTAATGAATCAAACCTATTTGATACAAACAGAAAAGATAAATTGATACAAACCTATTTGTTGTTCTTCAATGCATTGTCTCAATCTCGTCAGATCTGAAATCCAGTGAATAACATCAACAAATTGAGAAAAAAAATAACGAATTGTTGTTCTTCCTCTCGTCTTCAACACAGCAGCAAACTAACAAATTATTGTTCTTCAATGCAACGATTCGTGTAAAGAAAAAAAATCTAATTCTGTTTCTGAAGAAAAAATAAACGAGAGCAGAGAGAAGAGAGAGCTAAAAAACTGATTTGATTTTCTGTTTCTGTTATAAAACGAATATAAATACTGGAGGTTAATTTTGGTATTTTTGAATTTACTAAAAAAACTGCTGAAGTCAGCAATCCGGAAGAATTCAAAACCTGACCCCAAAAATAAAAGTTTTGGGCCTAGAAATATTAAAAAGTGAAAGTATGGAGTTGATAGTGAAGGGTCCATTTAGTGGGGCTTCTATATATTGAACCCATATAGTAGGGGGTTCTAGTATTTTTCACTTAACAATAATGCATTTTATCCTCTTAATTATTATTTTTTTTTTTTTGAAAATTAGACGTCTTATAGAAAACTAGTTAGATGATTAAAAGCTCATTAGAGTTTCCCCTGGACAGGGATATTTTTCCAGTAAGCTCCCAATACACCAACTTCAAAGGAAACACATAAAAAATAAATGTAAAGACTTCAAAAAAGGTTGGACTTACAGATGTTGCCTCATTAAAACCTTGACAAGGAAACCCACAAGTGGGAAGACCATGACGAAGGAAAGAGTACAACTTTCCAAAAAAATTAATAGAAATTAAACTAACTATAAAGATAAAATTACAATCATAATTCTTTAGGATCATAGGAAATCTTCGTTCTCCATCGGTACCCATTGAGCTGTCTTCTATAGATGGCAATATGTATGTCGCCACAAGCAAGTTGTGGAAATTGAGCGTCTTCACTCATGATAAAACTATCAAAGTGTGGTCCTGAGCCCTTCTATCAGTATCGAGACTAATAGAAGTGTCACGGCGGCTTGTACAGGATAGGAAATTCGTCCTCTTGGAGATTGAGGAGATACAAGTAGATGAGTCGCGATTTATAAAATCGGAGCAAGACAATACATAACCAACTATGATTTCATCATGTTGTTTCATAGGAGCATTCATAGGACCTAGAAAAGAAGAATTATCCATGTATATTAAGCTAAAAATTAAAGCTATAATAAAGAAAATTAAGAGACAAGCAGAACTAGCACAAGAAGTAAAATCTACGGATCAGGAGATCCCACTAACTTACCTTACCAGCAGATTGAAACAAAAGATAAAGAGACCCGAAGAAAATGAACAAACCTAAATATTTACAAAAATGATAAACTAAAGAGGACCTATAGATGAAATATATGGGTGCCAAAACTAAAATTTAGACTACTGACTACGTTAAAAGAAGTAAAAACAAAACTATCCTAAAAGAACAATAAAACAAAATTATCCTAAAATAACAATCTCCTGATCTTCAGACAGACCAAAAACAATAAGCTAATACGTAACTTTACCAAGAAAATGGATTCAACTTTAATAAAGTACTACTATACCAAGAAAGAAAAACTTCTAACTAAAACAACATCCACGAAACAGAAGCAATCGCAGAAATATTAAATCCCTACCTATCTAACATCATATTAAGATAGATTATAAGTAAAATCCTAAAGAATTTAATGGATGATACAGTAACCAAATCTAGTGAACCTGAATAATATGCATTGGAACAACACAATAAATGAATAGTATATTAAAGAGTTACACAAATAAAAAAAAGCTAAAGGAAAGAGTGGGAGGAACAGGCCCCTGCAAAGCCAACCAAACTCTAAATCTGGCTTATAACTTGTTTGGGTTTCTTGAAGAGAAAAGCCGCCCCTTAAATCTCAGATCAAAAAAAGTCCTGTTCTCACAAAAACAAAGACCAAACCACTACTCTGCCAAGTCCTGAAAAACTCCTTTGCTTGCAGACTCGCACCAAAAAATGCAAAAACACCCTTGAAACACTGGACAAACACAGAAGAAATTTGAATCTAGAGCACTAGAAAAATGAAAAATGAAAATTTAAGAAAAAAAAGGTTTATAGCGGCAGGCCTTTGGGTTAGTAGAAACAGCGGAGCCAAGGTGTAGATCTAAGTTTTTTAAGGCCAAAAGATGTGATGGTCAAAATCTAAAAAAGAAACAACTACAATGTTCTGAAAAAATGATCTATCTATCAAAAAGGAGCATATGAGATGCACCACTATCAAGGGAAAGACAAAACAGCGAATAGCAAGGGTTCCAGCCCAAACGATCTAATAAGTTTTAAGATTTATTTAAGTGAAAGATATCCCAGAGAAAACTATAGCAAACACATACACAAAATTAAAGTAAAACAATCATTTTGAAACTATATCTACGAAATGTGCAACAAAGTTTACATACTACTATCAAATCTATTTGTGCTTAAAGCTTACCAAATCCATGTTTTGAAAACATACATAAAGAAAAGAGGAAAAACATAGGACAAGAAAATGAATTTTCATTAATCCAAGATATTTAAAAAGATACAAAAGGTGCATCAATATGATCAGAATCAATATTGAGACCTAAATCAGAACTATTTTTCTTTTTTTAAAAACACAAAATGGCAATCCAATATGATCAGCATCAGTATTGAGCCATAAGAGAATTTGATAAAAACATTAAGAAATCTATGAAAATTTAGATATTACAATACGATCAGTATCAGTATTGAACTCTAAATAGAGGTTTGTTGAAACAATTTTAAGAAGACAAAATTTGATAAATTTGATATAACTATTTGAAACCTAAGATAATTTAGACACTCCAATATGATCAATATCAGTATTGAGCTCGAAATAGAGGTTTGGTAAAAATATTTTTAAGAAGACAACAAGATCATAAGAAAAATAACCCAAATCTAAACTTTGTTAAATCCAAAACCCCAATTAAATTTTGAAACAAATTCCCAATTTAAATGCCTGTTCCCTCAAAAAACTGAACCCAAAACCGTTTATGTTCTCTAATTAGAATAACAACACCACAAGGACCTAAAAATTGTAATCGATTCGAAAAATCAATTTTCAAAATAAAAAACCGAAACTTCAAGAAATCAACAAAAGACATCAAATCATTACATGGAAAAGAAAAAAAAAGCGCCTAGATCGATGAGCAGAAAAATCAAAACCTAATTAATTAAAAACCCAATTAAACTCACCTGCAAGGCCCTAAAATTACTTAGATACAGAACCCTATTAATGTTGTATCAAAAAATCCTAAACTAAGAAACAAAAAGAAAGAAATATTTACCAAGATCCAGAGAAAGTTCTGTGTAATAGAGAACCACAACAACTTTCTCCCTCAATCTAAGTAAGACGATAAAAAAATAAGAAAATATTAACCCAGATCCAGAGAAGTCCTGTGTTTGAGAAAACCACAACAACTTTCTCCCTCAATCTAGGTATGAAAATCAAAAACGAAGAAAACAAAAGAAGATCCAGAGGAAGTCCTGTGTTTGAGAGAACCACAACAACTTTCTCCCTTAATCTTAAAACCGAAAATAAACAAAAGAACACATCACATCTACGCCTATCAGAATCAAGAAATCCGTTCCTCATAGCTCATGATTCAACTATCACCCAAAGGTTTGCTTGGAAATTACTCATCCATGGCGGAAGAGAAAGGAATTTTTTTTTTATGGAAATGAAAAACACTATTTCATAGAAGAGAGAAAAGGAATCTTGCTTACTTCCTAACTTGTGGACTAGCTTCCCCTCTTAATTATTTTAAGATAATTATTAGGGAAATGTTTACCACTATTTCAGGGCGGTCCATAATTTTAGGATCTGAAATTTAACGTATCACTATTTCTCGGAAGTGTTTTCACTTTTATCTGTTATTCCCGATCACAATATTATTTTTTTTGAACCTCAGTTGATCACCATCGACACTTCAATATCACCGCCTCTTTACCAAAGAAAAGAAACTACCCCATTGGAACTTCCGTACTCGGCAAAAACCCCTTCTTCTGAATAATCAAATCCACTTCAATTGATCATCCTTCATGCTCCATCTCTCCGTATAAAATTCAAAGCGTCTTTTTGAAGAAATGGAAACAGTACTGATTTGATTGGACATAGAAAACAATGCAAAATATGACGTGAACAATTTTTGTCACAAGTTTTAATTAGTACTGATTTGTTAAATTAGATTTTTTTTTTGGCTTAAACTTACTTTTGCAAGCATTCTTCACACCCGCGTTATATATATATATATATTTTTTTTTTTGTTTCCTTCTAATTCGTTCCAAACCAGTTGTCGATCTGGTAACACACAACTTAGAGTGTATGCCTTCAGACCCATTTATGGTTGTCTCTACTGAATGGGGCTGGGCATCTTTCACTCCTACGTTAGTCGGATCACAACTTTCATTAACTTGTAAAAACGTATGACTGAGTTAGTGATGATTGAGATTTTCATAAAAGGAAAATAATTGTTTGGTCCTATTTTATGTGGTCCCAAATTAATTTGGTCCACCAACAAAAAGGGAGTTCTATTTGGTCCTTATTTATTCAAAAAATTAAAGTATCTAAAATACCAAAAATAAATGTAAGTGGTTCCAACTTCCATGTTCCAACATTTAAAAATAAATCCGATTATCACTAAATTTTACTATGGAAAATTATAATTATCGTTAATTTAAATATGGAAATTGTAATTATCACTAAACTCAAGAAATGAAAATTGCGATTATCACTAAATTCAAATGTGAAAATTATTTATTTTTGAGATCGGTGAAAAGTGAAAATTATGCTTATCACTAATTTTTTTTTTGTTTTGATAGTTTATCACTAAACTATGAAAATTTGATTTTTCAGTGAACTTGTGATTATTGCAATTTTTACAAAACCCAACCATGATAAATACAATTATTACTAAATTGTGAGAACTCAAAATTTTAAACTTTCGTTCAAACTTATTAGGGTAAAGACTTTGACTTTTACCAGAGAGTAATTTTAGAACACCAAATTGGGGGATACTTTTTTTAATTGGGATATCTGTCGGCATGGTTTTTTGATGCTTCCGGCATGGTCGATGGATTGCCGGCACTGAAAAACCATTCCAGCAGCTACAGTAAAATATCCCCCAATTATTTCATGTATCCCCCAATTTGGCCTTCTAATTTTAGGAGGTGTGATAAACTATAGAGAGTAATTTTAGGAAATTGATTTACCCCCATTTTCTTTCTCAACGGTTTTAGGCTTTTAGATTTAGATTTAAAAATTAATTTCCTTATTTGGATGGAAGGTTATTAAAGTAATCTATTACTAAATATAGATAATTATGGGTTATTGATATATGTAATTTTATTGATGGGTTTCTAATAAATTTGAGCAGGAGGTGGTTCCACCAATAGTTTTGCAATTCTTCTGTTGCGAGAGGAATCAAGATCAATCTCCATAGACTTTGATAATTAGGATAATATCGCCGTCGTCCACATTTTTTTTATTACATTTAGAAAAAAAAAAACATAAACAAAATGGTGGAATCGAGGTGCCGTCGTCAGCTTAAGACGGTGGAATCAAGGTGCCGATGTAGCCGAACCCCATGACAAAAAAAGCGGTGGTTTCGCAAAACAAGTATACGAAGTACCAGTACTTCCCAAATATAACATCGTAACATGCACACACTAAAATGTAAGTTCCCATGCCGAGCTCCAACAGATGAAGTCTGTTCATGGACCAAACAGAGACAGCAAAATCACGAATAAAGAAAAAGAAAAAACAAGCTAAATTTCTTCTGAAAATTAACACTACTGGGAATTAAGGAAGGACATGCAGCATGTTTTTACCTTTCTCTGAATGATTTTGTTGCAGGACTATTATTCTCTTTAGGTTTTAGTAGCGCATCTCCTAGTTTTTCAGTAACAACCCATTCGTTTACTCTTCCGCCCGCTTCAAATAAACCGATAAGTGTACCTTTCGTTCGATGAAGAGACATAACATTCTCAAAAAGAACCCAGAAAATTACTAGGTGAATTGATCTGCATTAATAATTTCGGTTATAACAACTTCCAGTCGATGTTTGAGAGAATTAGTGATTGGAAATTGACGGAGCTGAATTACCTTGGTGTGTCAACTGCATTTAAAATAGTTATGACTGCCGGCATATAAAATAAACCCCACATCGGTAGCTCAACTTCCGGAAAGAACACACACGTAGGAATTACAATGCAGTAAAAGAAAAAAGTCACGATATGTGCCACAATCTTTCTTACTAGGAAAAAGCTGTAAATTACGTACATTTTCTTCCACAAGTTTACCGTCTGCGTAAAGAGATAATGTAATATGATCGTCATTAGGTTCATTACCATACAATTATTACGAGGGAAAAAAAGAACAGTCTACCATTTTTCAACAAGAAATTTGGAAAATATGATTTACTTACCATACCATTATTATAAGGAAAAAAAAAACAGTCTACCTTTTTTCAACAAAAAAATCTGGAAAATATGATTCACCTCGTTTTTTATGATTTCTAGCACCATTTTTCTGAATAAATTTGCAGGTCCACAAGACCATCGATGTTGTTGATAACGAAACGCCATGAAAGTGCTTGGTAACTCACTTTTCACCTTTGCATTTCATGCACAGAGTAAATATTATCCCACATATCATATATGCATACCGAAAATGTAATCGTAATTTAGTACTAATTAAGGATGCAAATGTTATACCTTGAGGTCACCGATATAGACAAATTTCCAACCCATGAGACTTGCACGAACTGCCAAATCCATGTCTTCTACAGTTGTGCGATCTTTCCATCCTCCAGCTTCTCTGATCGTAGCGGTTCTCCAAACACCGGCAGTACCATTGAAACCAAAGAAAGCATAGGTGGAAGAACCAACTTCTTGTTCAACACTGAAATGGTAATTCAGCGACATCTCTTGGACTCGCGTCAGCAAACACTCGTTCGCATTCACGGCATACAGTAGAACTTAGATAAATTATTCCTCCATATATTAATTACTTAGTTAAAATAATAAAATTATCTGGTCCCAACTAGGCTTATATAAGCTAAATTTTAACTCAATAAATTAATAACTTCGCTAAAATAATATTTTTTTTTGGTCCCAACGTTATTAATTTATCGAAGTTTTACCTTATGTTTTACACCTCAATTTTACTGCTTAATGATTATTATCTACTCTTACTTATTATTCACTATTCCGATTAATTACCAAATTTCCAACGGGCTTGGACAAGGCCAATATCTGGATTATGAACGAAATAAGGAATGCTTCGGCGGAGAAAGTCTGGATCAGGTTGGAAGTCAGCGTCGAAAATGGCAACGAAGTCACACGTCTCAACATAGTCGTGTTTCAATCCTTCTTTAAGAGCTCCGGCTTTATACCCATTTCGATTGCTTCTAATTTCGCAATTGATGTTTATTCCTTTCCTTGCCCACGTTTGGCATTCAATTTGCACCAATTCCTGTAATTAACATACGACATGTCATAAATTCTAAACACTGGAACTTATTAGTGTGCCGTGCTGTTACGTTTGCTACTGAGTACAACAAGATGTCAAGATGGTAAATTTTGAGCACAACATGGCGCCACACACAGCCGTGCACAACACGATAACCAGTGTGTTATGATATGCTGGACTAACCGGTACACTATTACATCATGTGGTATATATAGGTAAGCCAAAGCATAGCAATAACACGACACAACACACACTACATGCTAAAAAAATATGAGCCCCATGGATAGAGGTTTGAGAAAAGGGTCACAGACCGGGTCACGACCATAGTTTTGACGGGTGAGAGCACGTGTTCGGCAAAAAACGTGTTGTTTAGGGAGAAAATGCCTGGTGTTATAATGGTTAAATAGAAAAGATAAATAAATTATGATATGAATTTTCCTATCTAACGGTTTTAACATACATGAAAACTGTTATAAGGGGTCTAAATACGTTGTTACGGCGTTTTTTTCATTTTATTTGTTCCTTCATTTATTTTGATTTTTTAATCATAATTTATCTTTTATTTTAGAAATAAAAAATTGAGTTAATATTTATATGTTTTTTTTCTTCTGAAAAACAGGAATAACGGGTGCGAAAACGGTATAAACGGTGTACAAAACTTATGTACAAATGTTATTTAGAAGAAAAAAACATAAAAAACTAGTTTTAGAAAAACTATTATCACATGCGTGAATATGGTTATAACGGGTCTAAATAATGCGTTTTTTCTTATTTATCGGCATTATTTAGGCATGTGTATCGGTGACCCTCACAAGCATGCTACATTAGGCGTGACCGTTTTAACGGCCGTTCTCTCGGGAAAAATGGCCGTTTTCAAACCTTATCATGGATAAAGCACATCACAGTACTACGTATTTCAGATATACTTCGCAAAAATCAAATATTGACCATTTCATATTGTTAACTAATTGTTATTGCAGTACATATAATAAATATTTAAATTATGTTAACTAATTTATTAAGAAACCTTCAAATCCAATAGAGGGATTTCTCAAGAATTTTTATGACTAGAGGCTTAGTTCGGGGTGACCTACGGGAAATAAAATGTCCAAATAACTTTTCGATCTTTCCTAACCGGTAAAAAGACAAAAACCTAATTATCTTCCCCCTAACAACCTCCAATCAGTCAAAAATATGATCAACCTAATCAATAAGATTAAGAACTAGAATTTCAAAACCCTCAAAATCCTCAAGAACTAGAGGCATGATTTATTTGAGGTAAATTTCAACGAACACACGAAACCAATGGATCTGTTGTAGTTTGTGATTGAAATAGGTTAGATTCCGCCAAAAATTAGGAAAGAAAATAGGATTACAGGGATAGTTACGGTTATGAATCCTTTATTTCTTAACCGTGAATTCACTCTATGTTACTGTTAAGAAATAAAGAACTCCTAACCATAAATTTGTTGAGATATTTGTAATGGATTACGGTTAGGTTTTCTAGCCGTAATTGTTTTAAGGTTGGTTTCTGTTATGAAATATTTAACTGAAAAAAATCCCGGTACCACAAAAAAATCAAAATACTTTTATAGTTAGGTTTCTCATTTTATGGTTGGGTTCTATTTTGAAAATACCTAAAAGTAAAAAATCCTGGAAATACTAAAAAAATTCAAATATACTTGTACAGTTAAGTATTCTAAAAAAAAGAAGAGGTTTTCTCATTTTGTAATTAGGTACGATTTTGGAAAACCCAACTGTAAAAAGTCGTGAAACTATAAATTAAAATCAAACTCTAAATTTTTATCTCCAACCATAAATTAAAATCATTAATCTAATAGTTAATACTAAATTACATAGTTTAATTAAATGGTTAACACTAATTGAACAAGGGCACTGTAGCCATAATAAAATATTTTAGATACGAGGCTTTTAATTTTATTAACTGTGACCTTGTTTTGTGTTGCATGAAAAGCTCCTCTATTGATTTCAAAACTCCCTGTAAGGTTAATTTATTAAAGTGTAAAATATACTATAATTATGTTATTATGTAACTAATGCATACTCTTAATATCCAGAAGAATATTTGTAATATTATGCAATTTACACCATTATATACAATTGTGGTTAGCTTTGTTAACTTAATTACACTTTTTTCAGGAATATATGAAGTTCCATGGTATATATATATAAATACCTAAAAAATATTTATTTTAAGAATCCGTAAATAAATACGTGCATGGCCCCATAGGATCATTTTTAACTTGGCTAAAATTAGGTAAAAGTACTAAGGTACCCTCACATTTAAAATTTATTCCTAATCTTTATCCTTTTAAATTCAAAACCATTTCAAAACCAAAACTCATTCAAATCATTTCTCTCACAAATTAAAATTCAAACTCAAATTCATCCATCGATTCTAACAACATCGGTTGATTTAAAAGAAATTTCATCATCCATTTTTTTCTTAGAAAAATGAAATCTAACTAAACATTGTCGATGGCAACCTATATCTATGTTTTATACTTGTGATTGATTTATCTATTCAAAATTGAAAACTACAAACGATCTTGGGTTACTGTGTTTAATATAATCGGTCGACGTTCATGTCCATATTTACCGATTCTTATGACAATCAATCGATGTTCATGAGCACGTCAATCGACTGTCCTGAATGTGTTTTCTGGTCGAAGAAAATTTAACCAGAATCGGTAAAAGTTAATGCCCACATAAACCGATTATGGTATGGAAGAGATCTAGTTTTTTGTATGTTTTTTTTGTTGTTAGAATCGGATTATGTGGATGTTCACCAGAATCGGTAAAAGTTAATGTGAAACAATCGGTTTGTATATGACTAGGAAAAACCCGATTGTTAGACTCGGATTTTAGCTATGCATACTTTAACCGATTCTAGATATCCTTAGTGAATAGCGAGACACCAACCCAGAATCGGTTTACGAGTGCATTAATGTAAACCGATTCTTGGTAGTGTTTTCGGAATTTTTTTTTTTATCGTGTTTTGGTGATGAATCAACATTAGTTGATTTCTAGATTAATAAGATTAAACATCTATTAATAAATAAATTAACACTAATTAATCAAGGGTAAATTAATCATTAAAGAAAATAGGTTTTTAAGGGGTATATATCTCATTTTACTTCAAAATGTTTTATTTTGTCTTGTAGTAACATGCCCCAGCTTAGCCAGGATTTTTAAAGCATAATGTAAGAACTAAGAAGTATTTTGCTTCTCCAAAGACATTAATCAATCTCAAGAGTTAGAGGTAAAAATATTTCCCTTCACATCAAGATTATAATGACCAAAATCGGGTCATGGGTGCACAAATAACAAATCATGGTGTCCAAAATCGGGTCTACACCCCGTGTAGGGGCCTAGCTCTGACACCATGTTAAAGTCTATGGGCATCCAACTCAAAACCAATTGGCGATGAGTGGAGTGGCCTTCCATATTATTTAAGTTAATTAAAGGGATACTAGCAATGTGAGACAATTTCCACAGCCGGCAGTGAGTGACTTGTCACTTTCACTTAGTCGGAATTAATTTGGTACGAAAATCCCATGTACGATGCATTACTTTCTTCAATTAAAATTCACCTAAGAAAGTTGTAACTCAGGGCATTACTAGCGAAGTAACCGGGGATATCATTAAGGTTAGACGAGTCTCTTATTTCTTGAAGTGCAGGCTGGGTTATTTTTCATTCTACACGTCCTCCGATCATCCCATAAGTTTAACAGTGTTAGTAATGTTGTTCATCGAAAGCCTAAAATCATACCCTCTTAACTTAGTAAGCATCCGAGTGCAACAGATATGATTACTTTGATGTCTGGATTAGTAGAATCATCGAGAACTTGGATGATTATTCGATCAGAAGGCCACGAAAGAGCACATGCTGCTCCAATGGAAAGCTGATAGACCTGCATCAACAAAGAACCATGAAAATGTTTAACATTTATTGAATAATTTCGTCACCAAACCAAACCCATAGAAAAAGAAAGTTAAAAGTAAGAGGTTGTAGTAGAAAGTCGGTATAAGTTAACCTCTTTTTCATTATACATAGGAATCTGAACAAGAACCATAGGGTAATTCGAGTTACCCATCTCGACGTCGTCTTTGATCTCCTCCCATTTGTAACGCTTCTCTGGTTTTCGACCGGAGAGTTGTATGAGTAGTATCACTACACCAATGTAAACCCGCTCAACGAACACCATAACTGACATGGTTAAACATATACACACAGCAAATTTCAGGATGGGAACTACTAATAGTTCTCTACCATGCTGCCATACTGTTCCAAGTTCTTGAACTACGCCATCTCTTGTCAACTGAAACACTGTTTCAGGTATCAAAGACACCAAATCCATATCTCTAGCTAGCTGCCTATCTCACTATATTTGTATTCTTAGGTTCTTCTCCGCTTTAGCAGAGGAAAACAGATATTTAATGTGTTAACGGGGTTAGAGCTAGAGAACTGCTGCATCTAAAACTTTGTTAGCCATCTCCGTATATATAGAGACAGAATAGAACAATCGAAGAGAACCAACCTACTTGGTGTTCTCACTATAGTTCCAGCAATTAATATGCACGTGTAAAACAAATAATACAGTAGTTGGGGAATTCGGTTCAAAAGAAAAAAAGAATGCAGTTGGGGTCAATGGATTTTACGACATATAAATGTAAACGCTAGGCAGCTCTGCTGATAATGTATGCGAACTCAACCCATTTGACGGGGATGTACGCATCTATAAGGAATTCGATTTTGTACACACTATTATAAAGAGTATTAATCTGATATTTTCATTTGTAGTATATTTCAACTGATCTCATTACCAAAACTTCGCATTCTGCATGGTACCTAATTAATTAATTATCAAAATTCTGATGGAAAGACGAAATTGAAATGTCGAGCAAGCAGTAAAAAGAGATTTACCCGTCGATCTTGAACGCTCAAAAAATCTACAAAGTTACTTACAAAACCATATAGACTTATAACTATACCATTCGATCTAGTTACCCAAACATAATGTAAAAACATGTAGGCTGTAGCCCCTCGGCTTACTCGACCTTATGAGAATTTAACAGTAAACGTGGGCCAAAATGTAATGCCAAATCCATATCAATATATGGCGTGTCAAAGTAATGATGGGAGTTGCGAGTTAGCTAAAAAAAAAAAAGACTTCTCTTCCGATCAAAAAAAAAAAAAAAAAGTTGCGGGTTAGCTGAGATATTAGTAATGTTTTGATGTGAGACTGGTTGCTGTCCACTAGATAATTACTGCTCCTCTTTCTAATATTGGTTCCTCGTACACTGACCTAAACTTCCTACCGGTTAGACTAGAGCTCAAACTAACTCTAACTTGCGTTATATAAATTAGAGGCTACTAGAGTGAAAATACCTTTCTTTGGTACATGGAAAACGAGATTCTACACAAACCTTGTAGAGGGTGGTTGGATACTAATGCTTCTCCAGTTATAACAAAAGATACTTTATAAGGTTACAACCAGAAGAGAAACATACTCCATCAAACAGTTGTTAGTATTCAGTCCATTCAGTACACCTAGTACTAAGCTCGATTTTCAATTTTCAAATATTGAATTGCTGAAAACCATCTCTTTGCGCCACGCTTTGAAACGAAACTGATACGGATATCCTGTTGCTCGGAAGAGATTTCTTGGTTGAATAAAGCTATCTCACCTTCACTACCATAGACACCACTTCTTGGTATATAAAACTGTTCAACCTGAATTCCAGTCACATATCTGCCAAATTGTCCGGTTAATAACAAATCGTTTCTTTCACGGTCCTCCGAGAGGTTACTTGTCCACATTTATAAACACGAGCAAAACAAAATCGAAAAATGTAAAACTTTTGGTTCCATAGTGTATTCTATTGGGACTTCTAAAGCAGTGGACTATGTGCCTAACCAAAAATATAGGTGGTCTGTTTATTTTGTGCATTGAATCATTGATTGTACAAAAATGTGAATTTATTGGAATAGGCCCATGATATTACATCTCAACCGAAAACTTTCTTTAATCAGAGGTCCTAGACAAAATAATAATATAAGAGAGACAAAATCCCTTAAATGAGAAAAATGTGTGAACCTAAGATATAACTCTGTGTGTTTGTAATGCGTCCGTACGTTCAAAAGCAATCCTCCTCCAAAAAAGATTGGATACCTATAGGGGTTCTGCAACCAACAACTTAACTCTTCGAAAGTTATGGATGAATGATGATACCTAACTGGAGTTGAGCCAGAAGAAAAACATCATGAAAATCGTGTGGAATTAATCTTTCAGGATATGCCAAGCTACTTTTAAAACAAGATTTGACGATGTAATCTCACAAAATCAAGCAACTTTAACATCACAGCTTGAGTAAATTTTGTTTGACAAGATTCTACTTCAGGTAATTGGTACGTATAACCACTCAAACGATTTAATCATTATACTACAGTGTTGCAATATATGTCACCAACGAAGATTGAAGTGGTTCAGTTACTTGACCTACTACAGTATTATAAACAAAGTAGGGAGATTGAGAATGGAAGTTAACTACAGGCTTTAGTTTAAAATGAATATGAATATGAATGAACATAAGTACACAAAACAACCCCAAGCACTGAATTCGTACATCCCAAAGTAAATTGCTCCCTTTATAACAAATCGTGCAAAAGTAAGGTCTGCTGGTAAAATAGTAAGGCTTACATGTATCTGTTATAATGTAAATCAAATTATTATTTATGGAATTTTGAGGTTGTGAACAAAGAGTTGGCATTTAAAAACCAGGCATGTTCCAACGTACGAACAAAACTGCCGCAGCAATAAGTGCGCTCGTGGTTTGGATATAGGCATATAACTGTGTTTTCTTGGTAGGCAATCAAGGCCAAGTTTATTCTCTACTTATTTAATTCCACATAACATGGACGGATCCATTTATCGCTCGTACATACATCGATTTGGTATGTTTTCTTATAATCTTCATGACCAAAATCTCTACATTAGGAAACATGGCATTACCCAATGTCACCCTTCTTATTCATTCTTGTTGTGGAGGTGTTATCTGTTATGATGAAAAGAGCTGCATCTTTGAATTTAATTACTGGTTTTAAACTATCTTCTGAAGCTTTTGAGATTAACCATTTGCAATTTGCAGATGATCTAATTGTCTTTCTAGATGACAGTACTGAGCAAGTGAGAAATCTAAAGAACATTTTGTTGGGTTTTTATTTGGTTTCTGGTTTGAAGGTGAACTATCAAAAGAGTGCGCTGGTACCAGTTGGTGATGCTGTGAATGCTTTGGAAGGTGCGGTTATTTTTAGTTATCAAATTACTTCTTTTCCTATGAAATACTTAGGAATTCCTTTGGGTAGTAAGTCAAAAGCAGTGGGAGTGTGAGATGTTATTCTACAGAATTTTCAGAAGAAATTAAGCATGTGGCAGAGGAAGTATCTTTCAAAACGTGGGAGACTCATGTTGATCCAAAATGTTCTTTCTAGTTTACCAGTGTACTACTTATCTCTCTTTCAAATTCCTCAGTCAGTTGAGAAGCAAATGGAGAAGATTATGAGACAGTTTGTTTGGGGTTCTGTGAATATGAAGGCTAAAAAAGGGCGGGTTGGTTGGACAAAAGTGAATTTTCCAAAGGAAGGTGGTGGTTCTGGTATTACAAAGTTTAGGACGATGAATAAATCATTACAAGCTAAGTGGATTTGGAGGTATGAAAATGAGGAAAAAGCTCTCTGGAGGAAAGTGGTAAGGTACAAGTTTGGTGGCAATGAAAAAGCTTTCTTACCTAATCCAACTAACAAATCAGTGGGTAAGAGTTTGTTGACTGGAATTTCGAAGTGTAGAAGTCATGTGGAGCAAAACTCTACTTTACAGGTGAATAATAGGGATAGAGTGTTTTTCTGGAAGGATGTATGGCTGAAGGGGCAGTCTCTACAAGTCTTATTCCAAAAGTTGTACAACTTGAGAAGTTTACAAGATGATGCTATTCAGGAGGTGTTAAATGTAAATGCAGGACACAACTGGAATTTTTCTTTTTGCAGGAACTTGAAGGAAGCATAGATTGAAGATATTCCTCACTTGTTGGACTTGTTATCTACACTCAATACCGGTGTAGGTGAAGATCACAGGATTTGGCAGAATGGCACAAAAAATTTCTCTGTGTCAGAATGCTTTAAGTTTTTGAAGGATGATGGTTTGTTGGTATTTCCTCATAAAAGTGCGTGGAATCCAAAAATTCCACAAAAGGTGATTTTCTTTGTATGTTCTCTATGTTACAATGCTGCACCAAGAATGGATTATTTGAGAAATACTTTTAATGTAAATGGGTGTTTGTTATGCAAGAAGAGTGTTGAAACAAACCATCATTTGTTCTTGCATTGTGATACAACAAGAGAACTTTGGTATTACTTCTTGATTGGCTATAGTCTGCAATGGGTGTTTCAAGGCAGTGTAAGGGACACAATTTGGGAATGGAGGAAAAGGAAGGGAAAGAACCTAAGTCTGAAAAGTAAAATTTGGGACATAATTCCTTTTGCAATATGGTGGGCTATCTGGATTGAAAGAAATTCGAGAGTTTTCAATGGAAGATACAATTCAATGGAGAATCTGAAGGATAGTGTAAAAACCTTGATCTTCAATTGACGTGTGGGAACTGAAATTTTTGAAGGAATTTCAATGAGCATGGTACTAGATAATTGGGAGGCTGTAATTCATTAGGATTCTGCCTTACTTTGTTTTTTCATCTTGTTTAGATTTCATGGTAGCTGATTAGTCTGTTTTTGTTCTATTCTTTACCAGTATCATTACTTTCTTAATGATGTATTGGCTTTCAAATAAATTTTTCCCTTTCTGAGTCAAAAAACAACAACATGGCATTACCCAGAACTCATAAGATACAGAATAATGTTCTCCGACATTTGTTATTCGATAATAGAGCTAACTCTATTTGATGATATAAGAATATGTAAGGAAACAAAAGAGGAATTTTCAGGTTGGAACTCTAGAGAACTTCTTTTGCTAAATGGAGCGGAAGCAACATTCAAATAGGCAATAAAACTAAGTGGATACAATGTGGGTTTTCAAAGTAACTATAAACCCGTTATGTTGTTCATACTCTGAATATATGACATACATGGCTGTCTCTACCATTTTCGAGGCTCGGGGCGAACTTTTAAAAGTGGACCTTTTTTCTTTAAAATACATGGAATGATAAATAAAAATCGATAACTATGCATGTATACAAAAGTCCTATAAGAGTTCCAATATAATCAAAATTATCAAAATTTTATTTAAAAACTGTATAGTGCTGCCTAATATCATTGTGAAAAA
This sequence comes from Papaver atlanticum, assembly GCA_023531105.1. NCBI lineage: Eukaryota > Viridiplantae > Streptophyta > Magnoliopsida > Ranunculales > Papaveraceae > Papaver > Papaver atlanticum. The sequence continues at coordinate 190,931 of JAJJMB010009266.1, read as the reverse complement.
TATAGCAGCCGAAGGTCGCCCACATTTTTTTTAGCACTTTTATCTTTCTTTTTGCTAAAAATAAACACGTTATAAAATGTTAAATAAATAAATTAATGAATTAAATTCAGTGATCGATAATAGCTTTGACATTTAGTCAATACAATGGAGAATAACTTTGAGGGGTAACAAAAATTTTAAGAAAAACTTTCTATAGGTATAAATCAAATTTTAGGTAATAGAATGGAGAATAACTTTGAGGGTTGCAAAAAATTGAAGGGCCAACTCTCTCATTACAATATATTTTCTCTCTCGTCAATATGACGATTTTCTCTCTCCTAAAGAAAGGATATTTTTATCTCATCTATGGATGATTTTCTCTCGTCAATAGGACGATTTATCTTGATCTTTCTAATGTGTTTTATGTTGTTTGGTTTGTGATATTTGCAGGTTAACTTGAGTTTGTTATCTTTTTCTCGATCTCTTCTTGTTCATCATATCTTTACAGAGAGTAGGGTTTTTCATTTGTGGTTTGGCTATGTCACCTAAATAGACATGGCTGAAACATCTTCAGCTGCTGATGAAGATTACAATGACATCACAACAAGAATTTCATCGTTACAAAGAGAGGATGATTTGATTTTTGAGGTTCCAGATGATGTGGCTGAACCAAGTGATGAACACAAATACACACTGACCATTACCACCATCACAAGAACAGAATATGGTCTTACTATTCTCTACAACATGCTGCAAAAATCCTGGAGACCATCAGGAGGCATTGAGGTTTCCAACTTCAGTCAAGCAATATACAAAGTTAAGTTTGAATTTGGCTGTGATTACAATAATGTTATTTTTAGATCACCATGGGGATTAAATGAAGATATTCTTCTCATGGAGGTATATGGCCCAGACAAGCAACCACATGAGTATGATATTCAGTTTGCAGACTTTACAGCCCAAGTACATGGTTTATCAATGAGCAATCAAAAAATCAAGATGGTGGAATTCATTGCTTCAAAAAATGGAACACCTTATCCAATTCAATCAACAGAACAAGCAAAATGGGGGAGTTTTGCCAAAGTCAGAGTGAAGATAGGTGTTACACAGCCCATTAGGAAAGAATTGTCATTGTTGTTACCTTCAAAGAAAAAATGCACAGTTAAGCGGAGATATGAGCGCCTCCCAAAAGTATGTTTCTTTTGTGGGAGATTTGGTCACATCATGAAACTATGTCAAGAACTGTCAAATGAGTGTGAAAAAATAGGGTTTTTTTCTCCAGAAACTTTCATGGAAAAGATGCAGGATACTAAATTTGCTCGTCTTATAGATGAGATTAATGCAAACTTCAAACCCAAGATTCAGCATCATCAACAAAATCTTGGAAAAAAACCAGAAAATTTCCCAGAAAAATAAAATCCAGTCAATAGTCCATCCTCAATATCTCCGGCTAATTTTCAGCTAAAATCCAGTATGAGTCATATGCCAGTTATAAAAAATACCTTCAATATCTCTACCCCATTGACTCAACAGCTGGAAAATATAGATCCAAATATTACGAATCCTGCAACAACCAATTCTATGGAAACTACGTGCATGCAAGGTAATTTAGCCATGTAGGATAATCGTACAATATTAATTACTGAGAAAGAAGGAGTCAATCTTGAGATCATGTAAGCAACCCCACCTCAAACCTAGCCAGAAACCAGAAAAAAGCCACCCCCATACCCGAAAAAAAGATCCAAAGAAAACAACCACCACTGCTCTCTCTGGTAACACCCAAAAAAATATGCAGCCCGCGATGTCTCAAAACACCAATTCTAATCCCAGTGCCCCCACAAAATCTTTCCACCTAAGAAAGACCATTCTAATAACAGAGATTCTCTTGGAAACATACCCAATGTTTCAAACCAACCAAAACCACCATTCATCCTACTATCATTACCTCCCCCACAAGACACCACATCCACCTCCAGAAACCATTATCCCACCAATACCCAAAGAAAGATGATGAGACAATGTAAACGTCATGCCAGAGAAACCCAGGAAACTTGTTAATAGAGAAAATTGGTGTTAAACGACACGCTGAGCCAATGGACTGTGTTCCACCAATGAAACAACACTGCAATTCACTTACGGAGACTGTGACGACTTGCCCTGAAAAGTCGCAGGAGAGATGTTAATACAATCCTGGAACTGTCGTGGATTAGGGAATGATACGACAGTTCTAACACTCAAATCATTCATGCGTAGTTGTAACCCTTCTATACTTTTCCTCTCTGAGACAAGACTAAATGAAAGCAATAGCAGAAAGGTTTGCAACTCTTTGGATTACAAAAATTACACTTTTGTAGAAGCTAATGGTAGAAGTGGTGGTTTGGCTCTTCTCTGGAAAGATAATGTACAACTGGCAATAAATTCTCAGTCTCAGGACTTAATTCACTGCACTATTGAAGCTCATTTAAGCATTCCAAGCTGGGACCTATTGTGCATCTATTGACCTCCTACACATCCTCAAAGAAATGGTTTGTGGAGAAATACAAATACCACTATATCAAATATCAACACTCCCTGGTGCATAATTTGAGACCTTAATGTTTTAATGCACTCTTATGAAAAACATGGGGGCTCTACAGATACTGATATTAGTTGCAGTGAGTTCAGAAAGATGATCAGTGAAAGAGATGTTTTTGACCTGGGCTATGCTGGTCTTGCCTTCACTTGGTCTAACAATGCAACTCAAAATTCTCCAATTTTTGAGAGATTAGATAGAGCTCTCTGTAACATAGAATGGAGGTTATTGTTCTTTGATGCAGCAGTGTTACACCTCCCCAGAATTGAGAGTGATCATGCTCCTATCATCCTCAACACCATGACAAAACCACCCAAAAGACAACCAACCTACAAATTTGAATTCTACTGGACTGATAATCCAGAGTTCAAAAATGTCATAAAAGCTAGTTGGGACAGCTCTTCAGGAGACACAACTGCAAAGCTTCAAGATGTGGGGGAAAAGCTTAAAAAATGGAGCAAGGAGACATTTGGTGACATAAGGAGAAAGATAGAAAATGATAAACAAAAACTTGTTGACTTGCAGGTTACAGCCCATCTGACTGACACAAGAGGGGAGGAAAAGGCAATCTGCAACAAAATTTCTTGCCTTTAGAAAAGAGACAGAATGTTCTGGAAGCAAAGAAACAAATCCAAATGGGTACCATCCATTGATAAAAATTCCCAGGTATTTCATGTTTCTGTCATTCATAGGAGAAGCAAAAAAAAGATTTTTGCTCTAAAAAACCAAGATGGAGAGTGGATATCTGAGCATGATCTGATAAAGGAAAACCTTATTTCTCATTTTCAATCAATGTTCACTAAAGATGAGAATATTTCTCACAACTCTTTTGTGACAGATACTGCAAACAAGTTTTCCCAGGATGATTGCAGGCTACTAAACTCAATTCCAAGTTCTGAAGAAATCTTTGAGGTGATAAATAAGATGGGATCTCTAAAGTCTCCTGGACCTGATGGGTATCATGCACTTTTCTACAAAAAATATTGGGAGATTGTGGGACAAGAAGTGGTTCAACTGATACAGGATGTGTTCATATTTTAATCATTACCTCCAGGTCTGAATCACACATATCTAGCTCTAATACCCAAAAAGAAGAATGCCAGTTCAGCTGTTGATTGCAGACCTAAAGCTTTGTGCAATGTCCTATACAAGATTGTCACTAAGATCATAACTAATAGGTTGAGCCCTTTCCTGGACAGCATTATTGAGAAAAACCAATCTGCATTTGTCCCAGGTAAACAGATTCTTGATAATATTGTCATTGCCAAAGAAATTTTCCATTCTATGCATACCTCAAATACTACTCAAGGTTCTTTTGCTCTCAAACTAGATATGGGTAAAGCATATGACATAATAGTTGGGATTTTCTCAGTCAGGCCTTAGTCAATATTGGAATTACTGGAAGAGCACATACACTCATCTTGAATTGTGTAACAACTCCTTCTTTTTCAATTTTTCTAATTTCCAACCTGAAGGATTTTTCTAGAGTGAAAGAGGGATCAGACAAGGATGTCCCTTATCACCATACTTGTTCATCATCTGCTCTCACACCTTGAGTGGAATCATCAACAAAATGGAGGGGGAAGGCAATTACAGTGGTTATAAAGTTAATAGATGGGCTCCCAGTGTGTCTCATATCATGTTTGCTGATGACTTTATGCTTTTTGGCAACGCTGACACAAGAACTATAAATTTCATCTCCACTATCCTGCAAGATTACTACAAGATCTCTGGTCAGCTGGTGAACTACTCAAAATTCTCAATTTATTTTAGCAAGAATGTGCCTGATTCTTATGCAGATGATATTTTATCAACTCTTGGAGTCAGCAGAATGGAAAAAGATGAAAAGTACTTTGGGGTAAAAATTCTTCAGCAAGTTTTAAGAATCTCCAACTTCAATTTTCTCATTGAAAAATTTGAAGAAAAATTAGCAGGATTGAAGAGAAGTTCTTTATCTCATGCTGGAAGGACAGTTCTTATTCAGTCAGTTCTTGCAGTCATACCAGTTTATTACATGACAACATCTCTCATCCCAAAAGCCATTCTTAATAAACTGACACAAATCATTAGAGATTTCTGGTGGGGACATTCCAGAGATAAAAAGAAAATGCACTTTCTTAAGTGGGAGTGGTTCAATCTGCCAAAATAAAAAGGTGGTTTAGGCCTTAGATCTCTAAGTGATCTCAACCAAGCTCTGATTGCAAAGCTGGCTTGGACATTTCTGCATGATAAAGAAAGTCTATGGGCAAGAATCTTATGTGCAAAGTATCTTAAGATAAATATTTTTGGGATGTAAAGAAAGTTACAAATTGTTCCACAACTTGGTCTGCACTACTGGATAGCAGAGATAACTTGAAGAAAGGAAGCACCTGGATTGGTTGGAATGGAGAAAAAATAAGTATTTTTTCGGATCCTTGGATCAAAGATAGCTTCAATTCTGTTCCAGCAAGAACATCTGATATTCATCCAAAAGTTACAAGAGTGTATCATCTCATCGACACTGATACATGTCATCGGAAGTTCAATCTTATACAAGAAATAATGGACCCTTTTACTGCTAGTCAAATCATTACGATGCAGATAATTTCTCGAGCCCCAGATAAGCTTATATGGAAACTCACTCCTCATAGGGACTTTACTTCTCAGTCCTTTCAAAAACTTCTTCAGCAAAATTATGGTGAATATTCTGGCAGAGGTGCGGATATTTTCCCTTGGAAGAATAACAAAGCTTTCCCAAAAATTAAGACCTTCATATGGAGAGTTTTACATGAAGGTGTTGTTGTTGCTCAAAAACTTGGAAGATTCATAGAGGGAGTCTCGACAGAATGCAACATGTGCAATAATGTGGTCGAAACTAAAGACCACCTTCTTCTCAAGTGTGATATGGTTCAAGCAATCTGGTTTGCTTCTCCTTTTGGTTTGAGAATTCAGGAAAATGAGGATTTAACTATTTTAGCTTTGTTACAGCACTGGCTTCAGAGGAATGATAACTACTATTCGATCTCTCTTGGGATGGCCATTTGCTAGGCAATTTGGAATACAAGAAATGAGAAAGTGTTTGAGAACAAGCAAAACACTTTTTATGGTGCGCTTCAACTTGCACTTTTCTGGTTCAATCTTTATTACAATCCTGAGATGAATTAAATGGAGGTAGAAGAAAACATCATTCAAGTTCCTAATGGAGTAGTTCATGAATGGAAAGCCCCTGAACCTCCATATATCAAAATTAATATGGATGCGACATGGAAGAATGGTGTCTATGCTTGCGCAGAAGTGGCTAGGGATCATAACAATGACTGTTTAGGGGTTGGTACTCGTATTGGTAGAACGGACACCTCTCTTTTCGCAGAAGCTGATGGCTTTCTTCTAGCAGCTGAAATGGCAGTTTGGCTGAATGCCAAAGACATCATTCTGGTGATTGTCAGGTGGTAGTTAGATGTTGCATTGGAGTTATGAAGAAACCACCCTAGAGACTTTGGAAGATTCAAGATGATATCAAAGAGGTTATAACCAACTTCGACAACTGTGACTTCAAATATGTCCCTGAAGCGACAAATTCTGTAGCTCACTCCATTGTCGGTTATGCTCTCTCTCATGACGTCCAAGACATGTGGACTAAGCAGCTTTTGCGTGCTGATATTCTTCCTCCTCTGATAGAAATGGAGAGCTAGTTTGTTCTTTTTTCTTCCCTTTACAACAAAAAAAAAAAAAAAAAAAAACTTTGAGGGTTAGCAAAAAAAAATTTAAAAATAAATCTATATGTATAAGCCAAAAATTTATAAAAGTTAGCATTAACTTAATTGATCTGACCATCATTAATATCTAGAAAAAAAAAAGGTTTGATAAGGACGTTTGTTTTTTTTTGGCCCCCACCAAAATATTTGAGCCTAGGGCGGTCGACCATCCCGCCCTAAACCTAAGACGGCCCTGACGACAAAGTTAAACATGGTCGTCTTATACTTTTAGGATGCTCCAGGAGAACACAAGGTATGTGTCATTTTTTATGGTTACTAAATCAAAGATGTAGCTAGAATTTTAGTTTAGAGGTAGACAAATTATAGATTTGAGACAATAATTAGGATCCGAAACAAAACGTTCTTTACACAATTATGACTGACCGAAGGGTTATTTGTATGATCAATTAGTTTAACTAAAAAGGTTCTATTTCGGGTAAGCATAAAAAAAGGTCATGTTATTGATCGAAGGGTCATTTATTTATGATTTTTCATATACCGCGTAAAAAAAGGTCCTTGCCTGCATTCGGCCGATGGGTGTTCAATTTTTTTCTAGTTTTTTTGGTTAAACTTTGGGTTGTAAACTTGTTATTTGGAATAAATAAGCCCCATAAATTATGTAATTAATTTGAAATTGAGTAACGATTATAATTGTGACAATTTTCTATAATATCATGAGACAAAACGTTTTCATAACACTTATAACTGTTTAAATTTGACAATTAACAATTACAATTGTAATATCATGGGCCCCTAACAATTTGGACCTCTAGACAATTGGCTTGCTCCCCTATATCATAAGGCGCCCCTGAAGCTGAAAAGTATACTCCCTCCATCCAAGTTATATAGGAGGTGAAACCAAAATTTTTAGATCAAGAAAACTATATGGATTTATAAATATCCATTCTCTTTCCTGTTTTACCCTTTACTTTTGATGAAATTAGAAATATAAAATTGACTTTAGTGTAATAAAGAAAAGAGGAGTTTATTTGGAAAAATCTTCTAGGAACTAGAACTATGTGCTTCATAAAAAGAAAAGAGAACTAGAACTATGCCTATATGGATAGACAACCAAAAACTAGTTTTGTGCCTATATGTATGAATAGCTAGAGAACCGAGGAATCGGATAAAAAGCCCACCATTTTTGATAATTTTCTTCTTTTTCAGAAAGAGATGTTCCGAAGTAGGAGTGATTGCTTCAGATTTGAATATTTAGATAAGATTCCGGCTTCCAAGGTCATCCAACATATAAAGTCGAGAAAAGATACCCTAGGAACACAGAAACATCAATCATGAAATCATAATAGCTTGACGCCTATAAAGATAGGTAAAACCCAAAGATAAACTTAAAAGACGTTACAACCTAACTAGACCAAGAAAAACTACTAACAAACCGAAAAGAAAAAATAGGTATTGTTCAGATCTGAAAATGCAGGGGGTACCAAGATACACCACCAACTTTTTCTTAGGAAATATGAATGGACAAACTCGACACAACTCCGAGAGTAAAAATTCGATCAGGGAAAGTGCTTAGAGTTAGAGTACTTGAACGGTACCAAAGACCGATGTTTAAGTATCAATCAAGTCTTATCCAACTAATAAGGTTGGACCTAGAAACTGTGGTTGATCAAATGCACAACCTGTGATATTTCAGTTATAAAGATAAACAATATAATGCGGAAATAAAAATAACACAGACACCAGAAGTTTTGTTAACGAGGAAACCGCACATACATAAAAATCCCGGGACCTAGTCCAGATTGATCACCACACTGTATTAAACCGCTACAGACACTAGCCTACTACCAATTAACTTCGGTATGGAATATAGTGGAGCTGATGTGATTTTAAAGTTGTTGTAGTAAATGAGTTCAAACTCTCGGACTTGTGAAGATTCGAGTTTTTTTTAAATTTAATAAAAATATATAAACAAAAATTATAAACAATGGGCGAGAGGTATTGGGACTAAGGATTTGGCCAATTCTCATGCATGTGGTTCAATTTATTTATTCTCGACAATTATAACCCAAATAAAATATGATATGGTGACTCTTATTTTGCCTAAGTAGATTATCAAAATATTAGTTGTAAATCCTAAGCATGATGTATCAAAACATTTAAGCTAAGCATACATCATCAAATTAAATGATAACTAATTAATTCAAATCATATTTAAATTTTAAATTAATGCAAAAGTCGTAGAAAGAATAAATTAAATTTACCATATGATGAAAATCGACTCCCTCCGTCGTCCCAATGTTTGGGTTTAGCTCCTCATATCAAAAACACACTCAAAAGATTGAAACATGGCTCAAAAGGTGTTTTTATTGAAGAGAAATAATAATACAGCGAATCTGCAACACTTAATGGTCGTTACAGAAGTCACCGTTACAATCAGGTGATGTTTATAAACGATAAATGTGGTCTGCTGTTGAAGAACGATACTTGTCTGTGACTGTTTATCGTGTGTCTTATGTTCTTCGTGTTCTTCAGTTCTGCATCAGCAGAAACAGCAGCAGCAGCGGAGCCTGTAAATCCTGATTCTCGCCTCCTAGAGCCTTCTCATCCCCCCAACCTCTCGACACCCCTTCTATATGACCCAACCAATCTATTTATATCAAAAAGACCAATTATATCTCTCCAAAATCTCTTCCTTTCTCTTTACGGCCAAGTTGCGGCAGTTTCTTGTTTTACTTTTTTCACGCGTTTCTGAGCTTTCCAACTCATCCCAAACTATTCCTTAGATAGAAACGTATCATTGGAAAGAAAATCTTGCCTTTAGTCTCCCTAAAATTCCAAAAATAATTCATCACAGACCCGTGTAAACTCATCCCTCTGTTTTGCTATAATTCGATCTCTAGCCAATTTGGGTTCAATCCAAAGACTGTACCAGGCCTGTTTAGGCCTAAGGAGTAAACCCAATCAATTTCAGCCCTTTAATCTCCATAAAAATCGATCAAAACTCCAACCCTAATTCTGTCCGAGAGAACCATGTTTTCCCGCCAATTTTCTGTTTTGAATTTTGAGGAGAAAGTTACCTCCCCCTATCCAGTCCCGGTCTGTGTTTAGTAGATGCTTGGAAATGGGTTACCCCTTATCCAAAGTGAGAGTCCAAATAGCAAATGTCCTCCCAGGTGCCTTTAACAACTTTTCGAGCCAATTTCACCGCAAAAGCTTATTTCTCCAAAAACTCCTACAAAGAGATAAAATACCAAAATAAGTACAAAAATGGGTACTAACAATATACACAATAGAGATGAAAATAGACACATAAATGCGTCTATCAAATACCCCCAAACTTATTATTTGCTAGTCTCGAGCAAATCAAAACTACAAAATAAAATCCTAACTCACTGTCGCAGGCATCGCGATTGCACTTAGCGTGTGCAACAAGCCTTTAAACCCCTAGGTGGCCCTAGTGGCCGAGTTATAGTCTCGGGATGGTTTACTAGAGATGTATCCACAAAACCTTTACTCCAGACCCTAGCTATCTACGCAGAACCTTGGAATGCACTAAAGAACCTCCTTGGTTGGCATACTCATTGATTACGGGAAGAAGTACCCTGATGCGAAATTCCAATTGCTGTAACCGAGTTTGCACTCAAGCATACTAAAATTCATATATAAGTGACAAAGCTCTACTCAGATAGTCGCACTATGGACATCAATATCCAAAGTCAACAAATCACATGGATAGATTAAGAGATGGATATAGAAAAACATTGATGGTTTTGATGTTGACTAGGTGAACGGTGTTTCTCATATCTTTCTGAAGGCCACTGCCAAAATGAACCTATCCTAATGGACTGAAATACTGGTCTGACTAATATCAACACAACAGGCATATACAAGGGAACCAGTGGTCGATAATCCTAATTCTAGATCAACTCGTCTGGCATATACAAGGGAACCAGCGGTCGATTTATTGAACACACATTTATTTATTTATTTATTATTATTTTTAAGAACTAACAACATGATTAGATCTTGTGGATCCAAGCGCATGCTTCTTGTCAGCAGATTACATGGTAATTCCCGTGGATCCTGCATTCCACGCTTGTTTAGGCGACGGAGACAGGGAGAACACACACATATTGCTATCAAAGTGTTAATATTTATTCCGATTGGTCTATTGGTCTGTTTTTTTTTTTTTTTTTTTTT